>PVIH01019824.1:0-34282 GCA_004025045.1 Sigmodon hispidus
ACACACACAGACACACACACAGACACATACACACAGACACACACACAGACACACAGACACACACACACAGACACACACACAGACACACAGACACAGACACAGACACACACACACACACAGGGATGTTATCTGAAAGCGGAAGGGGTAGGCAGAGAACCACTGGAATAGATGAAGGAAACAGGACAATGGGAGAATACACACCAGCAAAGTACAATGATTGTATGTATGGAAAGATACCCATGTTTTGTATGCTCATATGTAATTTTTAATTAATAAACAAGCACGGTGGTGAAAAATGCAGTCAGCAAGTAACCATTTTGTACAGAGAAGCAGCAAGCAGCCATTGACAGTCCTGAGAGAATCAGGGGAATGAGATAGCAGTGAGCTTCCTCACTGAGGGAAGGGGGTGGGAAGAGCTACTTGGTGATTAAATACAACCACTCAAGAAATTGCCCAAATTACAGAATTAGTAATGTGAAAGGCACAGTAGAAGGACTAGCAGTAAACATTGAATCCAATTAAATATAGAATAAGGACAAACCCTCTGGAGTAGTTGAATGCAAATCAGGATGAAGATGCTATAAACCCAAACAACTGAAAAACACAGAAGCGTCAAAATTGGGAGGCAGGAAGAGACATGGGCACACTAAGGCATCTCACTGCTGGGCAGGGGTTCATCCAAACCCCAAACCACTCACCCAGGTTTATCATTGAGTTCTTTCTTTCTTTCTTTGAGGCAAGACCCTTCTTACACAGGCCAGGCAGGCCTGGCAGTACTATGTACACAGGGCTGCCATGAACTTTCCTTAACCTCCTGCCTTTGCCTCTGAGTGCTCAGATTACAAGTGGACATCAGCACGCCCTACTTTCTATTAGTTTTCATCATTGTTGTTTTCTAAACTGGAGTGATATTTTAAGGACTTTTATTATTATTATTTTAATTGTGTGTGTGGTAGGTACAGGTATATGCATGTAGGAGGGGGGTGCCTTTAGAAGACAGAGGTATCTGCTGTAATAGGCATTTATGAGCTGCCTGACATGTATCCTCAGAACCAAAACTGGGTCTTCTGCAAATGTAGTAGCCACTGAGCATCACTCTAGATCACTAGAATAGTTTAGGAATTAATGTATCTTCACATTGGGAAATTAATCGTTAACATTCATTCATTTCAGCTTCTTCCTTCTGCTAATGCTCAGGTATCCAACGCTCCTTAACTTTTTTGTTTACTACCGCATGTATATGTGTATGTTTGTGTGTGTGCACATACATGCCATGAAAGCCAGAGGACAAATTAGTTCTCTCTTTCTGCCTTTATATGACTCTGGGATTGCACTCAGGTGGGCAGGTTCCTGCAGCAAGTACCTTTAGCCACTGAGCTATCCTGCCAGCACCTCTCTTTACAATGATTATTTTTAGGCATGTGCAATGTCATCATGTCACTGTAAAATGATTCAATATATATATATATATATATATATATATATATATATGTACATGGAATATGTACATGTCCAGAATATCTATGTCAGCTGTTGCTCACTGGTTATTTTTGGATGGTAACAACAAAAGCTCATTTTTATTATGGCCTCACCATGAGTCAAGCACATCACATGAATCACTGGATTTGGAAGGAGTGAACACAACCATCATTCCCTTTTACAAGTGAGGAAACTGGAGCGTGGTGATGCCTCCTGCAATTTACACACTGGCAAATGGCTGAGCCATGAGTCAAAACCAGTAGCTGGGGCTCTAGAGGCTGTGCATTGAATCGTTGCTACATACCATTCTCTATAGAATAGGCAAGTCACTGGTTGTTTTTGAGAAATTTGAAATTTTAATTGATGATGATGTGTGAATGTACATATATATAGATATAGATATATGCAGTCACCCCTGAACCCTAATAACCTGAGTTTCACTCTCAGGACCCACATAGTCTAAGAAGTAAAGACCAACATAGCTGCCATCTGACCTCCAGTGCTCCCTGTGCCAAGTGCACACACATGCATGCATTCATCACACACACACAATTAAAAACCTGTTTTAAAGGTCCAATATTTGTTTTAAAAAAAGTGTCTACTCTTGCATGTTACCCAAGCTCACAGAGCAGAGCTAAATGATTTTTGTTCCTCTCCTCTCACCAATCTAGGCAGGCTCCTTGGAGGAGGTGAGAGGAGATTCAGCAGAAGAACTCATTCACAACCCACTCAGGCTTTGGAGCAATAGCTAGGCTGAGATTTTAATGCTCATCATTGCAAAAGGCTGAGATTTTTATGGGTTCTGCTAAGTTAGTAGGATGAAATAGGCCTCTTTAGTCCCTTTAGGGAGAGAGCATGAACAAGAGAAGAGGTCAGAGGCCTTGGCACACACTATCAGGATCCCAGGTTACAGTACCTCGGAACAATTTATCCAAAGACAGCTTCATTTGAAATGACACAAGTTAGCCAGCATGAGGCACTCCTCACAAGCACTGTGTAATAAAGCAGAATCAGAGAGCGGCTCCCAGGAGGTGGGGGAACATACTATACTGTGCCACCTGGGAAGGGCACCCTCTTACAATTGCATCTCTTTGACAATGATTCCAAAGTCCCCTGTCACTGTCAGTCACCCACAAAATTAACGACTAAAGGAGACAAGGACCATGAATGCCCAGCCCGTGAAACACAGAGACAGAGAGAGACAGAACAAGTTAATAAATAAAACAAGAGCCTGAAGGGAAGAGGTGCTTTGTCAGAATATAAATATTTTCCTTCCCCTTTTATCTTTAATGTGGTGTGAGAAGCTTATTAAAGGGAAATGCCTCCGTCCCTGGAGCCCTCTCAGGAGCTTGTGGGAAGCTGTGGCTGCCCTAGCCCCATGCCTCTAAACTCTTCCCCGCAGAAGCAAGTGGAAAGCTCAAAGCAATAAGGAAGAGCCTGGGAAGCAAAGGGAAGCCATTGTGGTCATTAGGATCCTTATCTTGATGGGCCTGGTGTCATGTTATGTTAATGGGCAGAAGCTGCTGAGAGACTGAGGATGAGGAATGCCTATTTGCTCAAAGATTTGGCCTCAAATTCAGACAGATACTCACATGGCTAGACTTACCCTCTGCACTGCTAGAGAGCAACACCCAGGTTTAGACAAAGGGGAGTTTGTCCACTGGGGAGAGCAATGGAGTCCTGCAGGCATCCTCAGAGGAGCCTTCGTGGCTACACATCACATCTACAAGACAACCAACACAGGCAGTCCCAACTCCCAGCCTATAACATCCTGATCCTACAGACCAGAAAACGTTCCTCCTCCACACCTTTCTTTAAAGCCGGAAGAGGAGGAGGGAAATACAAGTAGGCATCCAGTATGTTCCTTTGTTTTTGTTTTTGAGATAAGGCCTCATGTAGCCCATGCTGACCTTGAACTCATATGTAACCAAGGACAGCACTGACCTTCTTATCATGTTCCCCCCACCTCTCAAGTACTGAGATTCAGGTTTGTGTTACTGTGGACTGTGTGTGCAGTGCTGGGGTCAAACCTACCACCCTATGCATGCCAGTAAACATCAACTGAGCTATACCCCAAGCCTGAAGCCCAGTAAGTTTGTAAGTTCGAATGACTTTCCATGAAGTTGTGCTGATTTTACCACTGTCAATTATCGTAAGAACATGTACAGGCCCTGGACCACAGGGCTTCGAGAAATGGTCCAGGAGCACATGCACTTAAACACAATGAAGACTTTTTTTTCCTGGTCACTATTTCTGCTGCCTTTCTAAGGGGCCTTCTGTTCTGGGTCAGGATTTGAGTGTACCAGGCTCTGAGGGCTATCATTGTTGCTAACATTTGGGAGATATTCAACCATGGGATTACAGAAACACAGGAGGAAGGCCATTCATATACCAGATGTCACAGATTAGCTTGAACACTAAGGGTCAAAGAGAAGAGTTAAATTTTGCTGCCAGAAGGAGTGTCCATCATGTCATTTTTTTTTTTTTTTTTTTTTTTTTTTTTTTTTTTTTTTTTTTTTTTTTTTTTTTTTTTGATGGCTCTCCCAAGAGAGCTGGCTCTGGTCTCTTCTCTACCACTATCCTTCCTGCCCACCCCAGACTACACACACATGCATTTCATCAATGCCTTGAGTGGAACAGACTTTTTTTTTTTTTAAGTCCGCCTTCCTAGCTCATTAATGCTTGGACCATACATGACTGCAAAAAGGGTCTGGAGTTCAGGTACCACCCCATGATTCCTGACTCCGAAGCTCTTTACATCCCATTCACCTTTCTATCCTTTCCATTTTTGCTAATTCCAATGCATGCACTCTCATTCCCAGAACCAATTACATCTTATGGTGATGTCTGTATTAAAGACCAGCATGCGATTCAGGGATGGAGGACAGTTTAGCTGGTTCCCAGGGAGTTAGGTCCTCACCCATCCTTTTAAACATTGCCTGGGAGCTATTTGGGCTACCTGAGTTAACACTCCGTTCCTGCTCAAGCTCTTCAGCCTTCCTTGGGCCTCTGCGGCACTGGGAGCTGGGAACTATGAGAGAGCCTATTTCCAGGGTTCCCACAAACCATGCAGACGAGGGTCGGGGAGGCACACCTGTATCTGAGGGTCGATTGCGTGGAGGAGGGATTAAATATGTACTATGAAGATCAATGGAAACCTTGGGGAGACAGGCTGCAGTTCGATGTAATGAAGGACTTTTTAACAATTAAATGAAATGAGATCCTTAGAGATAGCCCTCCCTTCATGGTGCTCAGGCAAAGGTGAGTCTCCCTAGGCAGCATGGCTCATCCACCAGCAGCATATACACCTGACACTTGGCAATGAGCCTGAGTGATACCTCTTCTGGAGTCAGACTATCCAGGTTTGCGGTCCAGTCACAAGCACCGCTAGCTTCACAATCTTGGGTAAATTTTTTAGCCTTTCTAAAATGTCATTTCTGTCTATGTATGTAATACATATATATATATATATGGGAGTGTATGTATATATGTATTTATGTATATATATATACACACACATATAAAGATTAAAAACATTCTAATGAATGGGTTATAGCTTATTGAGAGATGAATTAATTATTTTTAATTGATGTGTAAGGGGCCCTGGGTTTGATCACCAGGAACACAAAATACTAATTTGTAACTTTTTTTTAACAAGGTGAGAGAGAGCTAGCAGTTAAAAGCACTCTTCTGAAAGACCCAGCATCTGTCCTCAGCGCCCACATGGCTGTTCCTATCCTTCTGTAGCTCTGGGTACAGGAGATCATATATTCCTTACTTCCTTGGGGACCAGGCACACAGTGGCACACAAACATTATCAGCCAAATAGATTAAAACATATCAGGAGGAGGCAGAGTGCAGCTGTCAGGAACATTTGATGCTCCTGTAGAAAACCCAGATTTGATTCTCAGAATCCGTACAGTGACTGATGGCCACCCATGACTCCATTTCCGGGGGATCCAACCCCCTTTCTGGCCTCCACAAGCACCAGGCACACACATGGTATATGTACATGTACGCAGGCAAAGCACTTATGCATAAAATAAAATGTTAAAAAAATGTTTTGAGGGCTGGAGAGATGGCTCAGCAGTTATGAGCACTGACTGTTCTTCCTGAGGACCTGGGTTCGATTCCCAGCATCCACATGGCAGCTAACAACTGTCTGTAATTCCAAGATCTGACACCCTTACACAGTTATACATGCAGGCAAAACACCAATTCACATAAAATAAAAATATTTTTTAAAAATGTTTTGAAAACATATTAGGGCTAGTGTGGTGGTGCATACCTTTAATCCCAGTAGTTGGGATCACTGTAGATTCAAAGCCAGCCTTGTCTACAAAGCAAGTCCCAGGCTAGTGAGGCCTACAAAGACCCTGTCTCAGTGTGTGTGTATGTGTGTGTGTGTGTGTGTGTGTGTGTGTGCTAGAATCAGCAAAATGGCTCAGACAGTAAAGAAATGTTCTTGCCACTAAGCCTGACAACTTGAATTGGATTTCCATCCCTGACCCACCTGGTTGTTCTCTAGCCACCACATAAGTGTCATGGTATTCATACGAGTGTGCACACAGATGAATTAATAAATATGTAATAATAAAAAATTAAACCATAGTAAACTTTCTGGGTAATTGTGAGAGTTTTTTGTTTGTTTGCTTGTTTCTTGAGGGTTTTGCTTTGTTGTTTTATGCTTATCTAAAGAACCTATGGGGTGGAGAGGGTCTGTCCATCGATTGAGAACACTGGCTGCTTTTGCAGAGGGCCAGAGTTCAGTTCCCAGCACCTATGTGGAGACTCAACATCTGTAACTATGAGTCCAGGGGTTCTGGTGCCCACTGCTCACCATGTGCTCCCGCAGGCATGTGGTGTACATACACATACTCAGGCACACACACACATACATATAAAATGAAACATTTGTTTTAAAATTGTGTTGTTGTAAATAGTAGAACAGTGTTTAACCTTCAGCTGCTCAAAGCGCTTACTGGTTTATAGAAGTCAAAAAAGAACGGCTGCCATTTTTTACTCGCTAAAACATAAAATAGCATTTTGCAACTTACTGGTTCTTTGTGTTTTCTTTGCTAGGATAAAATCCAGGGCCTTGAATATGCTGGGCAAGCACTGTCTCAATGAGCTCTTTATCCAGCTGTAATTACCTGATGGTGATAAGGGTGGTCAGCCAGAATTTACATATGGGGGGGTTGTCAGCACAGGGACCACTGACCAGAACCTTTCAGTAGAACAGGTTAGGCTCCACCCCTATATATAATAAACCCTTATTCTGCACACACACACATAAACACAAACTTTAATGTTGAAATATGTTCAGAAACTATAAGGAGAAGAAGTATTTTAAACTAACACATTGACCTGCACAGTGTGAAGACAGGGAAAGAGGCCATTATTAAACCAACAGATACTGATGAAGCAGCCACTGGTGCTGAGTCTCCCCAACTCTTGCCAGGACTCACCAGGCAGCCAGAAACTGCTTCTGACCTTTCCTTTGCAAATGTCACCTCAAGTGAGGGACACCAAGAACAACCACCTTCACCAGCTCTCCCCCACACCCCACCCCCACCAAGGCCCTGCTCTCAGGACAGCATTCCACGGGCTACATCAATCTAGACTGTTGTGTTGGGCACTCTAAATGAACCGGGAAAGCCAATAATAGATAAGTTAAACATCGTGAGAGTGTACCACTTAGAATTCATGTTTTTCCATTTTCCATTAGCCTCTGAGAGGAGAGATGTTGATTTGACTAGGAGGGAAACCAAGATTTTGGTTTTTCCTATTATTTTTTATACAAAACAGCTTTTGGTTCCAAGGGACCTATGCCTAAAATGGACATGGGTGGAAATAAACATGGAAGGCCCAAAATATCTTCTGTGGGGTATAAGCATCCAGATTTGAAAAAGAAATCTTTCTCTTCAACAGTTCTTGAAGGCTGTGGCAAGTCATGAACATCCATCTCTGTGGCCTTTTAGTTCATCATCAGAATCTTCATACAGAGGGAAGCCAGCTGTGCTCTGCCTAGTCTTCCTCCAGTGTTTCCACAGAGCATGCTGGTGGCTTTCTGGGGAACCAGCAGAAAGTGATAACCCTTTCATTGGTCATTTACAGCCTGCCAGGTCCATTATATCATCTTGCTGAGTCACAATTCCAGGATACTAGTGCGACCATTACCACTTTGCCCATGGGAAAAGGAAGACCATGAGAAGTAACATGTTCAAAGTCACATGGCTGACAAGCTACTAAATAAAGATTCAAATCCATAAAACCTAAGCTTTCAACCATACCTCCCAAAACATACCCATAACAAAGAGTGCAGGGGAGAGGGTCCCCCAGTGGACCACACTAATCCCTCCCAGTTTTCAGATTTTTCAAAATAGTTGGTGGGAAAATTCTCCCCTGCCTCTTAGCAGAATGAGAAATATGAGCTGGTCACCGGGGGAGGTGGCCTCTATGCTTTATAATGATCCAGTCTCCCACAAACATCCTGGGCCTGTGATGTCCTCTGGGACAGCTGGCTGGGAGGTGCTAGACAGAAATGCAGCCTCATGGTGATTCTCTGGGAACACCTGAGTAGACTGTTTCTCTTGGCTCTGTGGGGGCTTTGGGCAGACACACTTAGGCAGTCTTGCTCTTCAGGGCGGGCTAAATTTCACTCTCCGTCTTCCCTTTCACACGTCCCCCACCCCTTCTTACTCGAGAAAGAATAGGTTCAAACTTTGTTTCCTATAGTCTGTCGGCAGGATCACAGACCTCTCTATAACTCCGTACCCACATCTGCAAAGTGGGTCAAACAAAGAGTGGCCAGTTGTAAGGGCTAATGGAAGAAGATTCGGGAAGCAGGGGGTGAGGGCTTAGCAGGATGTCTCCGGCATGGTGAGCATTAAATAAATGTTAGCAGTTCATAAAAATAGTAAGGATCCGGCTAGCCCCAGACGCTGGAGTCAGGCAGCTGGCTCACTCCCAACTGCTCAGCTGGGATTTAAGTTAGGACAGCATCATCCCAGGGTGCCAAAACAAAGCAGGACCAACATGGTCTTTAGAGCTAGAGCTTTAAAACGGGGGCCATCTCTTGGGGCCAGGGCGAACTTTGTAAATGGAAGGCTGGGGAAGAGGAGGGTGGAGCTTCACCGAGACACCAAAGCGCCTTTTGCCAAAGTGAGAAGTCTGTCGCAATTTTTGTTTACCTCCTCTGGGGATATTTCCTCTGCCTCCTGGGCTCTTCACCGGTCTGCTAGAGGGCACAGGGGCAGGAGGCAGCCCCTTCCCCAGCTCAGACACCAGCAGAGACAACCTCTTCTTCCTCTGCTGCTGAGGTCATGCTGGAACTCAGCTAAAGGTGCCCCCCTCCCCGCTTTCCCAGGCCCCTCCTGATGTGGTACAGCTTCGAGGGGTCACCTCTGGTGACTGGCAGCAAGCGGAACAGCCGCCCTCGCCAACCTCCTTGCAGATCTCCCAGGCAGGAACCACCCTGATGAACACATGGGCCAAGGAACCTAAACATGTGGGTTTTCATTTCAGTTCTTTCTATCAGCCGATTCATTTCACACCTGGAGCTTCAGTGTTCTGTAAAAGAAGTTGAGAATTCAGGACCTTTCAGAGTCCTTCTGTAAGACAGCCTCAATGTAAGTCGTTCCTCAATGCCGGCCTCTTCTTTTTGATTTCTCATATCCCTAACACTTTTGCACTTGTTTATTTTGTGTGTATTTGTGTGACACTGGTGGTTATGCACACCACAGCACATATGTGGAAGTCACAGAACAATTAGATGGACTCCGTCTTCTCTGTCTACCAAGTGGGTTCCAGGGATGGAATCCAGGTCACCAGAGTCAGTGTCAAATGCCTTTTACCTGCTGGACCATCTCTCTGGCTCCTAAATATATATTTTCAAATAACTGAAGGAGAGCATGAGCTTTTCTTAGATGCTTTCCAATTTGAATTGGGCCATAGTGATTCAGTCATTTATGGGGTGTCATTTATGGGGCACCCCCTGTGCACCTGACTCAGGATCCCACTGCAATCAATGCCCCAGGATTTAAATGAACTTCGTGACTACCAATAAGCAGAATAACTGGTGGGTGAGGCAGGAAATTCCATGCAAGGACAGATTCCTCCACATATCAATAAGAGCAATCTAAGAAATAAGGGCTTTTCTGTTCCCATCCAGGGGGTTCAGCAATCAACATTCAAATACAAGTCGCTTTAACCACCTTGCATTTTCAAAGCCAAAGCTAGCACCACCCAACAGAGCACTTCCTGTTAAATTCACAAGGTGAAACCAAGTCAGGGCGGGACCAAGATTTTTCACACGTGAAGGAAATCTCAAAGCTCTCAGCAGGCTCTGCTCAGCCACTTTCAACCTGTCATCTCCCCCAGGGGACAGCACCAGGTCACGCCCCTACTCTGGCTCAGGTGAAGCCATTCTCAAATTAAGTCACAATAAAGGGCAGCCAGGCTGTAATGATCTGTGTTTATTTAGTAAATGGGTTGATTGCCCTCATTTGTGGAGATTAAGGGTTAATTTCCCAACTGCAAAGAGAACCGATTTCTCGAAGGGCAACCCCAGATAATTAAGAGAAAAAGAACCAAAATTCAAATGACTCCCCACTTGCTCCAGCACCACCCCACTCCTTCCCACCCTATCTTGGCCTTTTGGGAGGGGCCTCCTCTGCCAGGTCCTCAAAGCTATGAGTTCTCAGAGTTTTCCGAGCAAGGATTTAGTAAACAAAGGCTTAGGAATTCTTAGTCCTGTTCAAACTGACATCAGGCCATGTGAGATCAACAGTCTCTCTCCTGCTCCCCTGGCTTTGGAAAGCAAATGTTTCAAGGTTTTCGTTCTCTGCCTTCACAGAGTTCTTAATCAAGTGGAGTCAAGCCACTTTGTCTACACCTTAATGAACAGCCTGGCTCTGGAGTTTAAAGAGCTATTTATAATAATAGGGAGGAGGCGGGGGTGGGGGTGCTAGGGGAAATGTGAAGGGAAGAAAAGCCACAGGCACCTGGCCCTTAGGGGAATCCTCAGTGTGTCTAGATGTACTTCCTGAGACAAATCCTACACAGGTCGGGTGTCAGTCAGCAAGTGCCGGGAGAGATCTGCTCATTTCTGCGACACACATCCAGGAGGACCCTGCCTGTTGGGAGTCTTTGCTTAGCTCAGAAACTCCCAGATAGAGCCATATCACGAAGCTCAGCTTCCTCTGGGACAAGCTCTGGGGTGACCAGACTGGAGAGTCTTCAGGGCCACTGAGCAGTTCTCCAGTTGAATCCCCAGGAGGGGGAAGAAATGTACCGTCTCCTGACTGGCACACGCTGGAGGAGGCAGTATACTGTCTTATAGAGTTTTCAAGAAAAAGAAACTAACTCTTGCTTACTGTTTCCTCATCAACTATTTAAAATCTTGGCTTCATATTAGACCCTCTTGGGGTGCTTTTAACAGAAAGGAGGCGGGAAGCAGGGTCTTAAGAATTCAGTGCCTTTACTGCCAGCCCTTTGAGAATCAACTCTATTTCCTTAGATCACTTAATTTAGTTTGTGTCTCTCCTGTCTATGTTCGATTTAGAAGGAACAGCAGTGCTTTGGGCTGGGGTTATCAGGATCCTGAGGTCTTTTGTCCCTACCTGTATCCTGTATATTTGCCTCTGTAAATCTCCAAACTTGACACACTGAGTTTTCTGTCATTAATGCACTGCATAATTTGATTCAACAAAGCAAATGTTCACTTTGTGGATGCCAGAGCAGAAAAATAAAATGTAATCCCTTCTGGGGTCCCCAAGGACAGGACAGGTACTGAAGCATTAAAGTATATGTGATACAAGAGTGATGCTATGGGCCAGGCACATTGTGATCAAATAGGACAGGGGTTGGCCTTGAATACTAAAAGGGTGCTCATTGGTACTCCATGGTGTCAAAGACCCTGACTTCTGTCTCTCACTCCTTTCCAGGCATTCTAGACATTAACAGAAGGGAAGGAGGTCATATCTATTGTTACATACAACAAACCACTGCTGACAGCCACCCACAGCCAGATCCAATGGCTACATTAAGGGAGGCAAGAAAGAAAGCCTAGCAGATCATTCATGCAGCCAAAGACTTGGGGCCCTATCTCTTTGGGAAAACAAGAGATTGAAGAATAGCAACCCCCACATCATGTTGAAGATGGTAGTTGAAAACCTTAACAAATTTATTTCTCCTCACAACTCAGAAGAAAGAGGTTCTCCTGAGCTTTTACAGATAATTCACAGTCAATACATTGATTATGATCCTCTTATATTTTCCTTTTTGTTTTGTTTGTTTCTTGCTTGCTTGCTTTTATACAGGGTCTCATGTGACCCAGGCTAACCTTGAGCTTGCTGTGCAGCTGGGTATGACCTTGAAGTTCTGATTCTCCTGCCTCTATCTCCTGAGATTACAGGTGTGAGCTGCCATGGCGTGTCTTAGGCAGTTCCGGGGAATCTACCCTGGGATTTATACGTTAGGCAAACCTTTACCAACTCCCCCGTCCCCAGCCCTGTCCTCAAGCTCTTCATCCAGGCCATTGCAGTAACAAAAAAGATCTTTGCAGGACTGAACTTGGCAGTCAGCTGGGAGTAGATGCTTTTCCTAGGCTCCTGGTGGGAATGTGGTTCGCTTTGTGAGGCTGTGGGCCCAGCTCAACTGAAAAGTCAGAAGAAATACATGTTTCAGCATTTTCCAGGTCCTGGTATACAAGTGGTAGGGTTTTCTCTGCTTGCTTTGTAAATATCAGGAGGCTTCCTTGGGGCGTGAGGGGATCTGAGAGCAGGGAGAGCTAGGGAGTAGCCCCCCCCCCCCCCCCCGACTCCAGCTTTTGCTGTCTTCCTCTTTGTTTCCTTTAATTCTTTATTATTTTATTTTAATTTTATGAGCATGGGTGTTTTGCCTGCATCTAGGTCTGGGTACCACATGCATGCCTGGTACCTGGGGAGAGGGCAAAAGAAGGCATTTGATGCCCAGATTCCCTGTAATTAGAGTTAACAGTGATGAGCTGGGACTTGAACCCAGATCCTCTGGAAGAACACCTAGTGCTCTTACCCTCTGAGATAACTCTCCAGTCTCGATCTTCTTAAAACAGGTGTTTCTCGTCCCTTCCGAACCTCCATCTCACTCCCGTCTCCCTTCCCTGCTTCTCTGCTCTGCCTTCCTGTCTTTCTTTCTGTTGTTCCTGCGGCTGCCATTTAATGGGCTCCGCCTGCCCAGTTGCCTGGCAGCCCTTGCCTCCTCCAAGCTGCTACATCTCCCTGGCTTTTGTCCTTCCTGTTCACTATTTCTGCTCATGCTCCCCAAACAAAGGACCTAATTAGGTGGCCACTCTGTATCCAGCAGACGCACCTGTTGGGCAGTGGTCTCATGACAGACAGTCTCCTGGCCGGGTCACATCATCTATTCATGACTCAGTCTATGAGGTCAGGGTTCATGTGGTCCATGGATGGCAGTGGGGTCTGAGGAAGTGACTGTGGGAGTAGCAGCTGTTCCATTTCAGAATAGCAGCAGAAAACTTGAGCCTTATAAATAAGATCCCAGAAGCCAGCATCACATCATACAACCAATCACTTGTTCAAGCCTCCCCCTCTCCTGTCTGTCTCTTTGTTTCTGTCTCTATCTCCCCCTCCCAGTCTCTCTCTCTCTCTTTCTCTCTCTCTCTCTCTCTCTCTCTCTCTCTCTCTCTCTCTCTCTCACACACACACACACACACACACACACACACACACACACACACACACTACCCCCTTACAGTTCTCATATTTCCAGCCTTTATTGCAAAAATGTAACCAGGCAAAGTGAGGACTCTGTGTGGAATAGTAGTCTGGGTCAGAGGCTCCCAAGCCTGACTAACTCAAAAGAATCACCTAGTGAGCTTCTAAAAAAATTAAATTTTGGGGCTGGAGAGATGGCTCAGCAGTTAAGAGCACCGTCTGCTCTTCCAGAGGACCCGGGTTCAATTACCAGCACCCACATGGCAGCTAACAACTGTCTGTAGTTCTAGTTAAACACCAGGGCAAATAAATAAATAAATAAAGTTTAAAATAAAAAAAAAGAAAAAGAAACTTGTAAAAAAAAAAAAATTAAATTTCCAAGTCCCAGGCCAGAGATTCTGACCCAAGCTGTCTGAGGTGGGCTCAAGCTTCTGAGTCCCCTCTCTCTTCGTCCCAGGCCAGAGATTCTGACCCAAGCTGTCTGAGGTGGGCTCAAGCTTCTGAGTCCCCTCTCTCTTCCTTCCCCTCTTCTTCCTTCTTTCAGATGATTCTGGTGACCAGCTAGGTATGAGTGCCAGCCACTGTTCTAAGTCTTCTAGAAGATTCTTTACTGCTCTCCCGCTTGCTCTCTGCAATCTCTTAGAGGAATAGCCTAAAACAATTACCAAGTTCCCTGCTTGTCTTAGTGGCCAAGAGTGAAATTAGCAGTTTCAGCAGTGGGAACTATTTGTTCCTTGAAAATTTAGAGTAAGTTTACAGGCTCTCCCAAGTGGGCAGAAGCATGTGAGTGCAGCACTCTAGGGGGCCATCACTAACGCAGGCCTAAATGGACTATTTGGATGCTCAAAACAATAGAAAGAAAAATTCTATAAGCCCATTAGTGTCCCAGAACAGCTCTTAGGGCTACTTGTGTGCATACTTTTTTCAATTCTAAGCTCACTGACAATTTGTTGCCTCGATACCCACAATGGCAGGAGTTATTTATACCCTGAAAATTAGAAGAGGTACAGACAGGCTTTCTCCTAGACAGTCATTATAAACATCCACCAGCATTCCACTGTAAAGTGTGTGTGTGTGTGTGTGTGTGTGTGCACATCAGTGAAGAGCCAGAGTCACAAATATGCTGCTAAATGAGTCTTTTATTTTGTCTCATGCATCACATAACCAAAGCTCAGTGCTGTCCTGATGATTTTCTTGCACATGGGTCACAAGTATTTTACAGCTCTTACACCAGGAATCCCCTCTATACACTGGAGGGAGCTAAGAAGGCTGGGTGATTTGCCTGGGGCAGAACAGGAAATCAGTCATGAAAAACAGAACCAAGGCAGCCTGCACTGGCATCTCTGCACTCTTGTCACACCTTAGCACCACACAGAGTGGAACGGAAATGCAGGGAGCAATTACCTACAATGCTGTCACCTCAAAATCCACATGGCCCAAGTCTCTCTCGGACTGTGTTCAAAATGCTCTGCTTTTTGAATGCAGATGTGACCCTCTGGAGTCCCCTTACTCTCTTACAATCTGAGAGAGTTCCCTCAGATTGTTGATGGTCTATGATGAGACAAATTTCTCAACATGCTTTTTCCCTCTACCCAAAGATGTGTGTTTGAAAAAGTCCTCCAAAGTCAGGGCTTCGTTCTGACTGTAACAGACACAAGTGGTGCTATATCTCTGTGTTCTCATTCTTAGACTGCAGCAGCCTAAGAGCTCTTTATCTGCATCCTCTGACAACCTCCAACAAAGAAGAAATGACTGTCACAGGAAGGACCTGGTCAAGCACCGCCAACATCCTTCCATTCCAACGATATACCTTCCTCTAAGCCCCATTGGCTCTTAAGTGAGGTCAGCCTAGGGACTTCTCTCTAATGGACACTTCAGTATCAGGCTACAGAAAGGACTGTGGCTGGGTCAGTCTGGGACACCCTTCTCCCACTTCCACCCACCCCACTCCCACAAGCTCTCTCTCCTTCTGAGCTTTGTCTCTGAAGGAAGTTTTATGTTTTGAGGGTCCTTAGGAGAGGTATGAATGATGAGAAATTGATGGTTTTGGCCTGAGGCCTGGCCAGATGCCACTTGAGTTTGAGAGTGAGTCCTTCAATGAAGTCACAACTAACACCCCACCTGAGATAAGGAGAGGGACCCTGGAGCCATGGCAAGCTGAGTGCATCCACATTCTTGACCCTAGAAACTGTGAGACACCAAGTACTTGTTATTTCTAAGCTGCTAGCTGGGGGACTGTTTGTTATACACCAATAAAGAACCCATCAAACTCCTGACCAATGAAGAAAAGGTTGGTCCAACAGATTCAATAGCTGAATCTGTTGTATAAATCATCTCTGCCCATGTGCCATTACAGTATGGCCTTTCTCTTCTTCAGTCTGAACATCTTTAACTCCCATAACATTTGAAAGTACTTTAAAGAAAAAAATTGTTCCCTTTTGGATGGAGAACAAGTCAATACGCTAAACTAAGATGAACGCAAGTTGATGGCAAGCTGGCAATTGGATATCTCAATTTTTCAGTATTATAATGTCAAAATTGTCTGGCAAAAGAAAGGCCAGAAAGAGAAGTGTGTTCCAGGATGCTCTTTCTGGTCTTTCATGAACAATTCTTGCAGCCAGAGTTTCATTACAGCCACAGGACTGTGGCACCACGTGGCTGGTTTCAAATCTGCCCTGACATCAGAATGCAATTCAGCTAGATAAACCTGGGACTTAGCCAAAATAAGTAGTACTTGAAAGATGGAGCTAATGACTACCATCACTTTCTTTGGGGCCATATATGACTCTGATGTGAAGAAATAAAGGCCTTTGTTATTTTAAAGGGCAGGGACAATTGGAAGTTTTGCAGCAGACAGTTACAAAATTTTCCACCCCTGGCTTTCCAAAGATGATACCAGTAAGAGGCCCTGGGAGCTGGGTGTGGGAGGTGCTGCTTGGAAAGAAAATTAATCCTGGGGAGAATGTAAACCAGCACTGCACACTTGCCAGAGAGCCCAACTGACTTGGCTTACATTGTGAACTTACCTTTTCTGGTCCACTCCTTTATAACATGGCTCCTTAAAACCATAGCATTTTGTTGTTTTTAATCATAGCATTTGACATCAGGCAAGCATAGAAAGTTACAGCATTGCCTCTGACAAACAGTTCTCTCTCTCTCTCTCTCTCTCTCTCTCTCTCTCTCTCTCTCTCTCTTTCTCTTGGGCTGTTATCTGAATCAGACTTCACTATGGAATTCACTCTGTAGATCAGGTTGGCCCAGAGCTCACAGAGATCCAACTGCCTCTGCCTTACCAAGTGCTGGGAGTAAAGGCATTCTACACCCCACAAACAGTAAATTCTTATTTTCTTGTAGTAATTTTGGATTGAGGTCTTTTTTTTTTTTAATTTTTGGTTTGGTTGATTTGGTTGAGTTTGTTTTTTTCTTTTCTTTCTTTCTTTCTTTCTTTTTTTTTTTTTTTTTTTTTTTTTTTTTTTTTTTTTTTTTTTTTTTTTTTTTTTTTTTTGTGGTATGAAGGACTAAATCTAGCACCTCTGAAACACTAGGCAGTTACTCAATAGCTTCAAGCCCAGACTGAGTATTGCTGTTATTGTTTAAAATCATCTTTAAGAACAGTCTCCCTACCCCAACTCCTAAACTCTACCTTTTGCTCCTCTACCACATTTTCAGTTATCTGCCTCAGACAGAGCAAGAAGACTCAGAGCTGTGACATTCCCATCTAGGATGGGTTTCCCGTTCCTCACTCACAGATTGCTATAAAAATATTGCATTTCCTTCTTCTATACTGGCTCATCCCACCCCGTCTCCCTAAATCATTATTCCCATTGCCTACCATCAGAAGCTGTCTGGGACTACAAGGATGAGCAGCTCATCAGCTACCTGGGTTTGGTTGCATTTGAGGCAGTGTTCTATCCTGTCAGGTTGCATTTTATTTGAAGACAATGCTTGGCATTTCTCCCTCAATAAGCAGAGGTGAGATAGATCAGTGGCCTGGTGAATAAGCATGAAAATTTGATTTTAAAAAGGAGAACATCCTGAACTCCATGGGAAGAAAGAAATCCAAACCCTAACCCACACTCTCAATGAGGAAGCAAAACAGCTCTGATACCTTCAATATCTCCCAACAAATATCATCACACAGTGGTAGGTAATAGGAATGGTGATTTAGAAGGCAGAAGATGAAGTCCCAAAGTATATTAAAAAAAGAAAAAGAAAAAAAATCATCTTTATTGCTTTGAGGCAGACACTCAAAGGGGGGAAATCTGCTTTTGAAGTGTAAACTGATGCTTACAAGGAAAATGATTTCTATTGCAGGTCAGATTGGGGAGGGGGGGCGTGGGGTGACACACTCGCTGCCTTGTTCCAAGAGACTTTGCTCTTTAGACCTAGTACCAGGAGTACAAAAGAACTCCAACGTGGAAGGAAAGATCTCCATAAACCTCCGAAATAAAGTAAATAAAAGAAAATTACAAGAAGCCCAAGTCTGCTAGAAAAGGGAATCCCATTGCCTTAGATTTAAGAATCAGCTTTTTCCTAGATGGAGAAACTGTGTCCTGGAGGCAGTGACCTCTGCCAGCATTCAGCATTCAGACTGATCAAAAATCTCTCAAGCACCAGCAGCTAGCCAACTGAGACAGGCAGAAGGACTCAGCCAGGAGTAACGTTTTTTGTTTTTGTTTTTTAAGAGTAAGACTGCAGAGACAACAGAGAAATTCAGCTTGTCACTTCCCTGCACGGGAATTCATAATATTCATGATATTCCTTGCTGGCCCCTCTGAGAGGGCAGAGGCCCCTTAGTAACTTCCGACCCGTCGGGGCCGTCAGACAACGCGCACGAGCGCCCAGTGCCTGGAGCAGGGTTAAGATTTGACCGAGAACAAAAGAACGCTTGCCAATCAGAAAACGCTACCCCAGAAGGAAAATAACCCCTCTTTGTGTCTCGAAAGCCCTTTAATTAGCAAATGCCCTGGTTTCTAACGCGCGTTAAAAACTTTTCTATGTAGATTTCAAATGGAAAGATCAAATGGTTGTTTCTGCAACGAAGAAGGGATTCCCGAAGGCCACACACACCAGAACCAAGGGGAGACAGGGCAACCGAAGGCGCTCAGTAAGTAAATCGTACAGAGAGTTCCGGGGCACTCGGTCTCAGGTTACTTTCATAAGCATTCCCCCAGCGCAGCCTTAGCGTTCTCCAACCCCCCTGGAACCTCCGGGCTCCCTGGGCTCCCGGCCGTGCGCGGGCGGGGTGGCTGGCTCCTGCGTCCCGAGCACCCCCAGCTCCGGGCCCTCTCCTCCGAGGGTCTGCACTTCCTCCCGCCACAAACCCCCACCCCCCTCGCCGACTCAGGTTTCTCCTTCCAGGCGGTCACCCTCTTTGTAACTGGGGGAGGGAGAGGAGATTGTGGCTTCATGCGGCCGTTTGGGGAATGGGGAGGAAAGAAGCGATCCTCAGTCGCACCCCCTTCTGGACCCACACTGATGCTCAAAAGCCTGCCTCCAGCCCAAGCCAGCCAGGCAAGGCTAACGTGACTCCAGGTCACGTCTCTCCGCCCAAGTGCTGCGCTACTCTCAGCTTCTCGCCAAAGCCTTTAGCGAAAGCGCCCTTCTGCTCAGGAATGTGTATTTTAGGGTGCCCGGAAGAGGAACCAATCTTTCAGACAAATTCCCTTTCTGATGCGTTCTTCTCCCCTGAGCAAATTCTGGGTAAAAGTTTTTCCTAACTTTTCTCTCCCGGTCCCCCGCCCCTCCCCTCAGGAATCCGCCCAGAGCGCTTCGGGCACCGCCTTCCTTGTTCCCGACCGCCCCTTCCGACTTCCACCCAATCGGAAGGCGTCTACAGAGAAAACAAAGAGTACTATTGGACCACCGGAGGGCTCAGGACCCGCCCCCGGAGTGGTTTGTGAATGGGGGGAGGGGAGGGGGCGGGGCGGCCCGAAACCCTGCGAGCCGGACGCTTCTTCTAGCCACCAGCGCGACTCCCAGGCGTTACTCTGCGCTCCCTCCCTGGCCGGCGGCGGCGACGGCGGACGCGGGGACTCGCGGGCCGGGACTGCGCGGGGCAGGAGAGGCCGGGTGCCGACAGGCCGCGGGTGCAGGAGCCTCAGCGCTTCGGATTCCACGCAACTGGCTTCCCAAAAAAGAACTCGCCTAGCTCTTAGCTCTCGGGCACGATCGGACTCAAATTGAGAACCAGACGCTTGATTGAAACTTGGGGCCGACCTTCCCGGGGCTGAAGGAGGCTCGGGGTTCGGAGGCGGCGGCCCACGGAGCCTCCAGACAAGAAAGGCGGAGCTGCACCGCAGAGGCGGCGGCCGGGGCGAGCAGGCGGGGGCGCGGAGCTCTGGCCTGGCGGAGGCCCGACTCGGTGTGGGGAACGTGGACATCGCCGTGCGCCCGGGGCTCCAGAGACTTGGGCAAACTTTGAAAGGTAACCGGAGACGCTTGCAGCCCGTCGCCGAAGAGAAAGCCGCACCGTTACGTCTCGGCGGGGAGGGTAAGGCTACCCCCCCCATTCCTCAGCCCAGGCCCAGGAGTTTGAGCCCCCGGCGGCCGCGTGAGTGCCACGCGGAGGCGGCGGAGGCGCCCCCTCGGCTGGCAGCCTCGCCCCCGCCGTACAGGCACCCCAGCGCCCTCGGCTCCGCGCCGCCCACGGCCCGGCCCCGGCGCCGGGAGGACTCTCATGCGCCGGGCGCGGCGGCGCCTCCCTGCATCCAAGCCGCTCCCCAGCGCCTCGTCTTTTTTCTCCAGCTGAGATCTCCACTGTACTCGCGGCCCGCGATGCGGGGCCCCGGCACTGCGGCGTCGCGTTCGCCCCTGGGCCTGTGCGCCCTGGTGTTGGCGCTTTTGGGCGCGCTGCCCGCGGGCACCCGGGCTCAGCCGTACCACGGTGAGAAGGGCATCTCGGTACCGGATCACGGCTTCTGCCAGCCCATCTCCATCCCGTTGTGCACGGATATCGCCTACAACCAGACCATCCTGCCTAACCTGCTGGGCCACACGAACCAAGAGGACGCGGGCCTCGAGGTGCATCAGTTCTACCCTCTGGTGAAGGTGCAGTGTTCTCCCGAGCTGCGCTTCTTTTTATGCTCCATGTACGCGCCCGTATGCACGGTGCTCGACCAAGCCATTCCTCCGTGCCGATCCCTGTGCGAGCGCGCCCGCCAAGGCTGCGAGGCTCTCATGAACAAGTTCGGCTTCCAGTGGCCTGAGCGGCTTCGCTGCGAGAACTTCCCGGTGCACGGCGCGGGCGAGATCTGCGTGGGCCAGAACACGTCCGACGGCTCCGGGGGCGCGGGCGGCAGTCCCACTGCCTACCCTACTGCTCCCTACCTGCCAGACCCGCCCTTCACTGCAATGCCCCCTTCAGATGGCAGAAGCCGGTGGTCTTTCCCCTTCTCGTGCCCGCGCCAGCTCAAAGTGCCTCCCTACCTGGGCTACCGCTTCCTAGGTGAGCGCGACTGCGGTGCCCCGTGTGAGCCGGGCCGAGCTAACGGCCTCATGTACTTTAAAGAGGAGGAGAGGCGTTTTGCTCGCCTCTGGGTGGGTGTGTGGTCGGTGCTGTGCTGTGCCTCGACGCTCTTCACCGTGCTCACCTACCTAGTGGACATGCGGCGTTTCAGCTACCCAGAGCGACCCATCATCTTCCTGTCGGGCTGCTACTTCATGGTGGCTGTGGCGCACGTGGCGGGCTTCCTCCTAGAGGACCGTGCCGTGTGCGTGGAGCGCTTCTCGGACGATGGCTACCGCACGGTGGCGCAGGGCACCAAGAAGGAGGGCTGCACCATCCTCTTCATGGTGCTTTACTTCTTCGGCATGGCCAGCTCCATCTGGTGGGTCATTCTGTCTCTCACTTGGTTCCTGGCAGCTGGCATGAAGTGGGGCCACGAGGCCATCGAGGCCAACTCGCAGTATTTTCATCTGGCCGCGTGGGCTGTGCCGGCGGTCAAGACAATCACCATCTTGGCCATGGGCCAGGTGGACGGGGACCTACTCAGTGGAGTGTGCTACGTGGGCCTGTCTAGTGTGGATGCGCTGCGGGGCTTCGTGCTCGCGCCCCTGTTCGTCTACCTCTTCATCGGTACATCCTTTCTGCTGGCCGGCTTTGTGTCTCTCTTCCGCATCCGCACCATCATGAAGCACGACGGCACCAAGACGGAGAAGCTGGAGAAGCTCATGGTGCGCATCGGCGTCTTCAGCGTGCTCTACACCGTGCCGGCTACCATCGTGCTGGCCTGCTACTTTTACGAGCAGGCCTTTCGCGAGCATTGGGAGCGCACCTGGCTCCTGCAGACCTGCAAGAGCTACGCTGTGCCCTGTCCTCCCGGCCACTTCCCCCCCATGAGCCCCGACTTCACAGTCTTCATGATTAAGTACCTGATGACCATGATCGTGGGCATCACTACTGGCTTCTGGATCTGGTCGGGCAAGACCCTGCAGTCATGGCGTCGCTTCTACCACAGACTGAGCCACAGCAGCAAGGGGGAGACTGCGGTATGAGCCCCGGTCCTTTCCCCTGCCCTGGCCCCTTCTACTCCCTTGTTGGAGGAGGGGCACGGTAGGAAAGAACTGCTGGGTGGGGACTTGTTTCTGTAGGCTACCCACCCCCTCCGCTGAGCTTTACATGGAAGTGAGAAGTTATTTGGAGGTGAGAAGAGATTTGGGGTGAGCGGTGGTTTTGAGAGGAGGCCTGAGTGAAAAGTCAAAAGGCAGTTTGGATGAAAAAACTTTTGGACAAACTTGTAGGATGCTATTAACTGTGAAAGATAATGGGCCGGGTAGGGCCTTGAGAAGGGTTGAGATCAGCAGAGACTGGCGAGTTCTTCCGGCGCCAGAGCTGAGCCGGGGCTGAGTCCAATCCCTGCTGCAAGACAAGTGGCTGTCCTCACTCCAGTGAGGCCCGGGGAGGGGGAGATAGCACTCGGTCTGCAGCCTGGGCTTTGTTGGGAAGATGGGGGCCCCCTGCGGTGCCCTTGTCAAGCCGTGGTCAAACCATAATCTCTTTTCACTGGGGCCAAACTGGAGCCCAGATGGGTTAATTTCCAGGGTCAGACATTACAGTCCTCCTCCCCGACCCCCTCCCGCCTGTTTTTCCTCCCCTACTCCTTTCAAGTCTAGTAAAGCAAGCTTTTGGAAGGCCGGGGAGGCCTGCCTGCTAGAATTCTAGCACGAAGATGCCTAAGAAGATGGTAACATTTCGGAGAGGAGGCCAAGGAGGCGAGTGTAGATAGATAGTTCTGCTACTCTTTTCATTTTCTTGGAAAGGCAGGAGGCAGAAAGAAAAAGAATGTTTTATTTGGTTTCATACCCTGAAAAGAAGTGATGACTTGTTGCTTTCAAAATAGGAATGCATTTCCCCCCTTGTCTTTGTTGTAAGAGACAAAGGAGGAAACAAAAGTGTCTCCCTGAGGAAAGGCTCAACTGTGAAGGCAGCAGCTTTTATAGGCAAAGCAGCAGAAATCTGAAGCTTCCCTTCGGTTGTTAATTTGGTTGAGATAAACATTCCTTTTTAAGGAAAAGCGAAGGGCAGCATGCTTTCATAGCCATTTAGCCAAAGGTTCTGACTTGGATAAAGGAAATGCAAGGAGTTTTGTTATTTGTTTTAAACAGATCTAATTCAGAACACATGATCTAACAGGCTCTGTTAAACAGCTTAATGAAATAGCCCTTCATTCCACACACCCCATAAGCCTAAATTTCAGAGTTTTGTCCCCACCTCCTTCCATCCAACTTGTGTGTGTGTGTGTGTGTGTGTGTGTGTGTGTGTGTTTTGTTTTGTGTGGAGGTTTCCTTTTGGTTGGTTGGTTGGATGGATGTTTTGGGTTGGGTTTTTGTTGTTGTTGTTGTTGTTGTTTGGGTTTTTTTGTTTTGTTTTGTTTTTTGTTGGTTGGTTGGTTGGTTGGTTAGGTGGTTGTTTTTTTGAGACAGAATTTCTCTGTGGATCCCCTCCCTGTCCTGGAGCTCACTCTGTCTACCAGGCTAGCCTCAAACTCTGAGATGCCCCTGCCTCTGGGGTGCTGGGATTAATGCTGCCACACCTGGCACCTCCATTCAATTTGGCTTCTTGAAGATTAAAGAGGCATAATGCTGACAGAATCAAAATAAAGAGAAGGTAATTTAAAGGGTTAAAAATATTTTGCCCATTTTCTCTTAGTTGCATAAATCTGTGTGTAAGAAACGTGCTGAGCCCTTCCTTCTGTGGTTTCGTGAAGAGGTGATGTGCAGGAATGAGAGAGAAAGCAGAGGAGAGTTTGTACCAGGTTTAGAAAGTCATTAAAGGAAGGTAAACTTCAAAGTGATTCTGGAGTTCTTTGAAATGTGCTAGAAGACTTAAATTTATTAATCTTAAATCATATACTTTTTTTTCCTGTAATAGAAGTCTGGTTCTTTGGCATAATGCTGTAAAGCTAAGCAGAACATCATGGGAGCTGACCTTTAGGCCACCTTTGACACTGTCCTCTAGTGCTGCTCAGTTTCTCCCAGCACTTGTTAAATACCAATGGGTACTGTCGGAGGACAAATTATATATGTCATGTCCAGTGGAATGGAGCTGCTTTTACATTAAATACAGTGATCTTGTATTTCTGAAACTTTCAAGAAATGATCTCACCTGTCAGATTTTTTTTTTTAACTGCCACTACACAGGTTTGGCATCTGTTGTGTTTTATCTCTTAAGTGCATGTGAAATTTGTAAAATAGAGACAGTGCAGTATGTATATTTTGTAAATCTCCCATTTTTGTAAGAAAATATATATTGTATTTATACATTTTTACGTTGGATTTTTGTTTTGTTTTTTTTTTTTTGCCTTCAAAGATCTACAATGAAGCCCCACTTTATCACATGTACAGATCACAAATAAATTTTTTAAAAAATAAAAAGTGAGTGTTTATTTACTCTGTGTGAGATAGTAAACCAAAGAACAAAACTTTCTTGTGGAAAGATGTGCCATGGTTGTCCCCCACAGAAGAGGATGCTGACATGGGGTCCTGAAAGCTTGGGCTGTCCTTTGGTTTTGCTTTGTTCTTATTTTCTGTTCCTGTGCCCCTCCGTGACCACCTTTAAGCCAGTGATTCTCAACATGAGGATCAGGCCCCTTGGGGTCAGTCACATATCAGATATCCTGCATATCAGATATTCACACTACAATTCATAACAGTAGCAACATTATGGTTAGGAAGGAGCATCAGAATCATTTTATGGTTGAGGGTGACCACAACTTGAGGAACTGTATTCAAGGGTCCTGCATTGGGGAGGTTGAGAAGCACCGCTCTAAGCCTTTTTGAGGATCTAGAGGTTCAGAATGCAATGTCTCTGATCTATTAATTTACCTATCTTATGAGACTAAACCCATGTTTGAGAGAGGACTAGAAGGTATTTTGGGTTTTTCTACTTTTCCATTGATTGCCCCTTACACTTGGGAATTGTGTGTGTGTCCGGCTGTTCTCTAATAGGCCTTATCTAAATTATATTTAAATATCTTGAATTCAGGTGGTGGGGAAAGTTTAGATGTTTCCAGGTAAGGGCAGGGATCACCTTTGTAGAATACTTAGCTGGAGGTTTCCCTCTCTGCCTTCTAGGTAAACTAAAACAGGCTGAGAGCTCTCTGAGGGCCGGTGACTCAGCAGCTTGCAGGAATAGACTATTGCCTGACCGACCGTGAGGTGGCCCCAGAAGCCACTCGGCTGTTATTTGCTCTTGAAGAGGCTAACTTTGGAATCAGATGAGTAGCCCTTCGGGAAATAGTCAAGGCAGTCTCATACTCCCAAGTCTAAACCTTGATAGGTTTTTGTTTTGTTTTGTTTTTTCTCATTTGCTTTGTGTTTAATTCAGGTGCCAGTACCCTGATTACACCCAAAGTAGATGGTTCGATGCTCTATCTCCCATCCCACAACCGGCTTTAGTTCCTGTAGTTGTAAAACATAACAGAAACAGTTCTGTTTTTGTTCTAATTAACAGTCTCACACAGGCGGGTGTATTTTACAAACGGAAAGAATGAAAACCAGTGGCAGGACAACTAGCCAGACCCAGGCTCAAAGCAGCCTGGTTGGTTGGTTTTGTTTTTTATGAGTCTCCTGGGTCCTGAACATCACAGTGGGTGTGAGGGCATTCGGACTGGTGAAGATTTGGGCAGCAAGGAGAGAAAATTTAGTGACTCTGAATCTCTTAAGCTTTATCCTCTTTCCAGTCGTAAAGTGACAGCCTTCTGGTAAAGCATACCTTTCAACAGGGAATCAATGCTGCCTGTTAAGAATATTTGCTTTCAGAGCAAATGGGAGGAGCTTGCTTGTCTGCCTTTTCTTTTCCTAATTTCCCCTTTTTCTTTTTTTCTTGTAAACAACTGACAAAGACACTTAGACCCTTCCTAGGGACACCTTGTAGCTGCTATTGAGAACATATCCCTGCCTTGTGTTCCAGAGCTCCTAGTGATCCAGGAGGCTTGGTCTCTCATGAGGGAACAGAAACAGCCTGTGAAGAAATCACTAACTAGCTCTGCTAGCAAAATCTCCCACTTCAGTAGCCATCGCATGGGGATGCCCCTCAGGTCAAACCTTACCTTAGGAACCCTGTGTGTTTTCCTAAAAAAGTTGCATTTTAGGAAAAACTATGTGAAGGACAGCATTTGCATACAGAGAGTTTAAGAAAAACATTGGCCGGAGTTTGGTGTTAATCCCCAGCTAAGGAACAAAAATACTGAAGCTTTTCTGCACTTTATAAAACAAAACACAACTATCTCAACAGCTAATCTTGGTAAGTGAGTGTGTGAGAACTCTTGGGGGGGGTGTACCCTTTTAGCATCTTAGTATTCATTTTTAAAATGTACTTAAAATAGTGATGTTGGAAATTCTCTTGGTAGGACTATCGTAACATAACAGCTGTAGGTTTGAGTCCTGTAATTACACTCAGAAAATCTCTTCTCACTCTCCCATCTTTAATTTCACTGAAAAGGCAGATGGCTATTTATAGATGGTATATTTTTGTATATGCATATGTGAATGGTGAATAACAGTCTCCAGGGCTTCAGGAAATCCTAGAAGAGAGTGAGAATACTCTAGTGTACACTTAAATAAGCAGTTCATAGATGTGGTGCTGGTCAGTTTTTATGCCAGCTTGACAGTCTTTTGGGAGGAGGGCACCTCAGTTGAGAAAATGTCCCCACCAGATTGTGGGCAAGTTTATAGGGCATTCTCTTGATTAAGGATTGATGTGGGTGGTCCTGGGTGGTAAGCAAGCAGGCTGAGCAAGCCCTGACAAAGCCACTGAATAACATTCTTCTGTGGCGTCTGCTTCAGTTCCTGCCTCCATGTTCCTGCCTTGGGTGTCTGCCCTGACTTCCCTGGATGATGAACTGAAAGCTATAATGTGAAATAAACCCTATCCCCAGAGGATGCTTCTGGTTGTGGTGTTTTATTACAGCAATAGATACCTTAACTAACACACATATATTCCTTTTTCTTATTATCCTTTCCTCAATGAATTGACTTGGTTTCAAAAAAAAAAAATCATTCTCAAACTCTTCTTTGTAAGCCGTCTTAAAAGAAAATCTAAAGCTATATTCCTTACACTTCCTAGGAAATTGAACCTAGTTAAAAAGCTATCATAACAATGCCAGTTATTTGGTAAACTTATTTTTTATTCTCTTTTGTTATCTTTTGTATGCATGTGGGAGGATAAGTGGGTGTGTGAAATATGTGAGTATGGCTGTGTACACAGGTGTGTGTACACGTGTGTGTAGTGGAGGCCAGAGGTTGACGATGGTTGTCTTCCTCTTTCTCTCCACCTTATTTGTTGGGACAAGTCTCCTGCCAAACTTGGAGCTCATCTGTTCTCTTAGGACGGCTCGGCAATGAGCCCCAGTGACCTTCCTTCCTGTCTCTGTCCTCTCTACCCTAGAGTTACATTAACACATATGCAGCTTTTACATGTGTTCGGGAAACGTGTGCCTTTCATGAAGATCCTAACTCAGGTCCTTGTACTTGTGGGGCAAGCAAGCCCTCCCTCCAGCCTTCTCTTTGGGGAGATTAGATAGAGAGATACAGAGATACAAAGATACAGGGGTAGATACATAGATAGATACATAGATGTGTATGTATGTACATACATATTCATCCTGGAATTTTCTCAGTATCATAGTTGGGGTAAGCAAGCTTGATGACAATAGTTTGTTATATGTTCCCTTCAGAGGGAGAACAGGGCCAAATAAGGCAGACCAAGTTCACCTGAAATAAGTCCAGACCCAGTTTAAAGTGACTGTGTCCCTTAAGGGAGAATGGGCAAGTAAAGTCACAATACAAAGCTTCAATCGTCAGGGAGACTCAATGACATTTGACCTTTTGTTTTAAGGTTCATTATTTGACATATTCTCACACTTATTTCAACCCTGAAAAGGAAAGAAATTGCTAATTAAAAGGTAAGTTGAGAGAGTGGGTGAATGCCTGTCTGAAAGGATTATTT
This sequence comes from Sigmodon hispidus, assembly GCA_004025045.1. NCBI lineage: Eukaryota > Metazoa > Chordata > Mammalia > Rodentia > Cricetidae > Sigmodon > Sigmodon hispidus. Next base: position 27,646 of record PVIH01019824.1, read on the forward strand.
TAATTGCACAGCAAAGTTCATTGAAATGTATAGAGTTTAGGAGTGGGCGGGTGTTTGTTTGAATGGCCGCCTTCCTCTAGCGGCCTGATGTTTTCACTGGTGACTTTAAATGGTATCATTGCAGGTAGAAGGGAGGGCACGCTGTGGTCAGGGTGACCATGGTGTGTTCTTGAATCCTCAGCCTGGTCTCTGGTACAATGCTGTGCTAACCCAGTCAGCCACAGAGAGATGTCCAGCAAGAATCCAGATTATGTGGCACTCGGAAACTTGTGTGTTCTTAAATTGTTTTCTTCTCTGGTGGCTTGCTCTTCTCGTCTGAGAAGATGGCCTCTGAGGTGAACACTTTCCAGTGGCAGCTGACATAAGTCATAGTACTGTGTACTAATCTGGCACATCCATTTGCAGAGTGCCCACAACTCTCATAAAATGCCTGGCTGATTGAGCCTTTCTGTAGATCATTGTATCCTACCCCTCAGTCAACCAAGTGAGTACGTTCTCCGAATATGCAGAAGCCACTTTAGACACTGTGGGCTGTGGAACTCTGAAACAGGCTTTTTATCTTCTCACTCTGTGTAATGGGTAGGGGTGGGGTGGGGGGGGGTACACACCTGTAATCCCAGCAGTGGAAAGGCTGAGGCAAGCCATTCTTTTGAGACAGGCCTAGTTATATGGTGAGACTCTCAAAAACAAACAAAGGTTTTATTTTATGTACTGTTGGTTTCTCTCCAAGCATGTGACCATATCACAGCTAGGTTTAGCCAGTTTCTTGGAATTTTTGCTGCTGGATATTTTAATAACAAATCTATACTCAAATGCTTGAAATGATAGAGACAGACATTTTTGCAAGAATTAAATGTTTCTCTGGGTTCCTTAAGCCTCTTTCGAAAGCTGCCTAACTAACGAGATAAACTTGAAAGCTATTGTGAGGGGTTCGAGTGTGCTTAAGCCAAGGGCCCAATTAACTCCAAGGATCTTAGGAGCTCTGCTCCACAGCTTTGGCTGGTGAGCTGCCATTAATGCCGCTTACCTGGGAAGCCCTTTTCTTATCTAGCCCTAGTGACAGATTCAGCTCAGCGTTCAAAGTCTCCAGAGATACACATATCTCAGGTAGGAAAGGGCTCTAAGGAAGGCCAAAGAGAACAGGGCTGAGATGAGTTCCATGTATCCATGAAAAAATAGGCAAGCCGTCCAAGTGATCCAGCACTACCTACTTATGGGGAAATGGAGCCCCACACTTCAGCTCGGCCATGAAAGTTCTAGGAGTACGAATTTCAAAAGGAAAAGTATGTTTGCGAGGGCATTGTGGGACAAGGAATAGAAAACAGTGACAACATAACCTACCACCAACCACTTTTTTAATGCCCTGGGGGGAATTATACACATATAGCATTTAGTTGTTTGAGGGGCACGAATATAGCACTTAGTTGGGGGGAGGGATGTATATAGCATTTAGTTCTTATTTCCAGGTCTAGAGTCCTAGAAGAAAAGCTAGGTGGAAGCTGGTCCATGATTTGCTTTTTGGCAGTAGTTGTAGAGAGAAACCAGCTAAAGCCTCAGCTCTCTACATCTCTTAAGGGCACCAAAAACCCGGGCCCATGTTCAGCAGTGATTCGTAGGACATACCCAGCCTCAGTCAGAGCAGCACCCTGCAAACAGCAGCACCCTGCTCACTCAGGCAGGGATCCTAGGGAATGAATGGAAAACACTGTATTCTGTATGTTCAAAGCATCTTTCTCTTCTTGTGGACTTAAGCTAACGAATCAGTAGGGGTAGCTTGAATGCTTTCCAAAGATGGGGAAACCACAGACGTGAGGCTAAAAGCCATCTATTCAGTATCCCAAGTAATCCCAAGCCAAGCCACAGAGAGGGATCCACCCAGATCGCCCTAAAACTGAATCTGGTTCTCTTTCCCCCAGAGCAAAAGGACTTAAATATGAGGTATGACCAAGCAAAGAAAGCAGGAGAGTAGCCTTGGTTTTGCACTGGCTTTGTAAAAAAGAGCATGCTATGACAACATGTTGTCAATGTCAGTACAGACTCTTTGTATGTCCTTGGTAATAATGATCATTATAGTTGTTGACATCTCCTGAACACCAACTGTACACAAAGGCCCTGGGTACAATATGGTAGCGTGGGCAAGACAACTTACCCCCAACCCTAAGCATGGTATTTGTTACTTAATAAGTACTCAGTGAATATCAACATCTTTATGATAAATACACAATGATCTCACTTACACATTATAACAACCCTAGGAGTAAATATAATTACCTCCCTGTTGGCGTGAGGAGAAACCGAACCCTGCAAGGTAAGCCAGAGAGTGGCCACACTGGCCCTGGTTGGTGGCCCTAATCACCATGCCACAAATATGTACTGAGATCCTAATGTCTTCCATTCTCTATTATTTCTCTTAATTTGGTTCAGATTGGTTCCAAAGGGAGGAAAATAACTTACATCCTGATAGGGCAGAACTGGGGAGGGGATTTTCAGTGCTAGTTAACAGAGTATTCAGTTTTTTTCTTAGAAAGAGGCAGAAGGCTGATAAATACTATTTAAATTATTTCTTTTTCTTTTGGTGTTTTGAGGCAGAGTCTGGCTATGAGCTCAGTCTGCCCTGGACATATGGTCTGCTTGCCTCTGCCTCCTGAGTGCTAGGATTATAGGCATGAACCACCACATCCAGACAGGCTCATCCTCCTTCTTCAACATGAATTTCTACATCAATATCCAAGGGCCTGGAAGTAAGAATTAAGTTGGCATGTGTGGCTAGAGATGCACGCTAGCATATGGGAGATTCCAGGCTCAGGCCCCAGCAACAAAAAATTGCATGCGGCCTAGAGATCAGAAGTTCAAGGTCATCCTCTGTTCCATAGGCTACATGAGACCCTATCTTTTTTTTTTTTTTTTTTTTTTTTAATTAACTTAGGGATGGCACTCCTGATAGCCCCTCAAGCCTGTAGGAGAATCCCTAGAATGTCCCACCAAAGCCACAGATCACCTAGCAAAAAACCTTAATACCAGGCACAAGAAGTCCCTTTTGAGGTTCTTGGTCAGGGGGCATCTAAAAGACTCCCAACATGATATAGGCTATTGCTGTTGTACTTAGTTGCCTCCAGAGGTTGAGGGTAGGTTCCTATTGCTAAAGACACCCTGGACTTTGGACACAAGTCCCAGAAGATCTGAGCTAGATCTGATCTGAAAGCCCTGTCATGAGGAAGGTGGATGCAGGCTGCCAAGGAAAGGAAGCAACCCAAGTCCTGTCCAGCTCTGAACCATAGTAATAACCAGAATGGCACAACAACCTTAAGGGCACTAATATGTTGGCAGTAAACAACAGCTCTCTAATTGGACTGAAGACCCACCACTAACAGGAGGGAAATCATGCCCAGTACTGCAAGCCTGGCCAACTACATGGATCTTAGAGGAAAACCTTCGACTGTTGCTTTATTACATCAGCATAATTTTTAACTGCATTTTAAGTATTTATCCTTACACCCATTACATACATATATAGAAACATTTTCAAAGGCCATGAATTCAAGAGAGAGCAAGGAGAACACATGGGAGTGGTTGGGAGGAAGAGAAAGGGGGAAATGGTGTAATTATATTTTAATTAAAAATAGATACATGTAGATATGTATATGTATTCTCCATCCTCCAAGAGGCCTCCCCTGTTGCTATGGCATCTTGCTTACCCATTCTAGCCCTGAAGGAGAGGGTGGGCTTCAAACAAAGAGATAAGTGGGAAAGTCCTGGCTTCTTGCTGACCAGCACAGGCTGACTCCCCACTGGTCAGGCAATGAGTGAGAACACAGGGAAGAAGAACCCAGCACCATGGAAATCCCCTTCCTGCAGGCCAATGCCAGGAATTAAATGTTTCCACTGATACTGTCACAAACATAATGTCAATGTTATCATAGTACATTATAATATAGACAGTTATTAGTGATTTTTAACTGATGTTTATTATAAATTTAGTTTATTTGGGGAATTTTTTTTTCAGACAGGGTCTGTCTATGAAGCCTGTGACCATCAACTCTCCTCACTTCTTGAGGTTAGGATGATGTGAAGATCTTAAAATATATCAATTATGTGCTAATCACTTACATTGAACTCATTTTGTCCATACACTAGAAGATAGAAATTATTATGACTCTCATTCGATCAGCTCCCTGGGTAAACTTTCAGAAGTGTACAGCGGAGCACTAAGGCTAAGCACATACTGAGGAGCCAAGCAGGCTTCCCTGCAATATCCCAGCTACAGAAGGGCAGCTGAGGCACAGGAAACTCTGCTGGGCCTTAAGGACCAAGAGTAGGGACCGTTTCCAGTGTGTATCTCTTTAAGGGCTCTTTTATAAACAGGAAACCATTAGTGGAGAGGAACAGTTGTAGGGTACGTAGTGAAATTCTTCCAGAAATATGGATTCTGGAGGCAACATTCTTTTTGCTGTTTACATACATACATACATACATACATACATACATACATACAATGTATACCTTTAATCTCAGTGAGTTCAAGGCCAGCCTCATCCACGTAGTAAATTCTAGGTTTGCCAAGGCTACAAAGTGAGACCCTGCCTTAAATAAATAAATAAACTAATACAAGTGCATATAAGTTTCAACAATAAATCCAAAACATTTGCAGAGAAATAAATAGGCATTTCCTGCCCCTACTTTTCATTTGGGGGGGGGGGCATGGGCAGGGTCTCCCTTATCGAAGGCTGGCCTCTGGCTTGCTGCATAGCTGAGGAACTTGAACTCTTGATTATTCTGAGTGCTAATGTTACAGGAATGCACCACATGCCTAGTTTATGTGGTGGTGAGGTTGAACCCAGGGCTTCATACATGCTAGGCACCTCCACCTGAGCTACAAATCTTGCCCAACATTGTCTCTTTCCTCGAGCTAACTGTCAGGATAAGCAGTGCTTGCACCCCTAGTCCAGGTTCCCTCTCCCCCATTAGTGCCTTGGCAGGCTTGCAGGGTTTCCCAGCAAGATCACTAGGTTTCTAACCAAAGGGGCATTCCAGTCATGGAGGACACAGTAGAGACTAACAAATAACCCAAAAGATTTTCCCAAGCTCAAGTTAAACCCTCTGGTTAAAGAGTGGGCTGGGCTCACATCTATTTTTTATTGTTATCATGTTCTATTAATTTATTTTGTGTGAGCATACACATGTACCACAGTCCAGGTGAGAGGACGACATGCTGGGTTGGTTCCCCCTTTCTAGCGTATGGGTGTTGGCGATCAAATTTAGGAGTCAGGTGTGGGGACAAGTCTCTTGCTCCACTGGGCCATCCCCTCACATCCAATCTTTAGTTCATTCATGTCGAAGTGAACTTGGATTGCTTAGACAGTTCAGATTGTCACTGTGATAGATTCTCACTGGATAGAATGAAAGTTTTTGTTGGTGGTATGTGGCTGTAATTATTTTGCTGTTAGCAGAAAATTATTCCCTGTAAGGATAACTTATTTTTTGCCGTCTTTATTTGCACTTTAAATTTTCAAACAGACAAGCTAGTACATAGCACACTTTCCTGACTATCAGTGTCCCCAGCTTCTCTGTACAGCACATATTGACCAACCTTTTCTGCAGCACTCTCCAAATGTCAAAAGCTTGATCAAGTTAAAAGCCCCTGAAAATGAGAACCAACATTTCAGACCAAACCTTCCTTCAACCCATGAGGAAGTTTCTTTTACTGTCCATACAAGTGGCAAAGAAAGGGAGGGAGGGAGGAAGGGAGGGAAGGAGGGAGGGAGGGAGGGAGGAAGGAAAGAAGGAAACTAAATGTAAAGCCTGAGTCCTTCATTCCAGATCTACTTAAGAGAGTCCCCTCAACAGAAGTGGGTTCTCGTTTTGCATGAAGTGGGACTCTATTTGGCTGGAAGAGTCGAAACAGTGAAGGAATTCTATTCGGTTCCTTCGTCTCCCAGGAAGGCACAATCCCTTCATTCACCAAGTGGATTTTGGTCTACAAGTTTTAAAAATGTGTACTCCAGATAGTAATGTCCCTTCATCTACAAACTACTCCATTAGGGACCAAAACTGCTCTCTGCTTGTCCCCCAGGATTCATGAGTTCTGTCTAAGCAGCTGGAGTGACTCTTGGGGGAAAAAAAATCAAAATGCAATATCTGATAGCCAATCAGAATACCACTTAGATGGCCTGTTATTATTTTTAAATTAAAATGCATCATTTCTGCTAGCCAGAACATCAGGTTTGAATAAGTCACAATAAAAAGACTCAAGCAATTTTACCTCTAGACAGTTACCACACAGGGAGAAAGAATCAATATTGAGTCTTAAATCTGGTTATTTGATTTTTAAAATGGGGGGATCAACTCAAATATATATCTGTTTGCATAGGATCAGGCTTCCAAAAAATTAGAATGGAGCCAGTCTCATTTTCCTCATTTCCTTCTTTAACCTAGAGAAATGTTTCATATAGTTTTCTTTTTTCATATAGTTTCCAAGCCAAGGAAAAGAAGTCACTTTTAATGCCAGCTCTCAGATGGGAGAGGCAAGTGGATCTCTGTGAGTTCAAAGCTGCATACTGATGCCATGTTTCAGAAAAGAGAAGAAGGGAAGGGAGGAAGGAAGGAAGGAAGGAAGGAAGGAAGGAAGGAAGGAAGGAAG
>PVIH01019825.1:0-26469 GCA_004025045.1 Sigmodon hispidus
AGAAGCAAAATGCCGGGGCTGGAGAGATGGCTCAGAGGTTAAGAGCACTGACTGTTCTTCCAGAGGACCTGAGTTCAATTCCCAGCAAAACCACATGGTGGCTCACAACCATCTGTGATGAGGTCTGGCGCCCTCTTCTGTAAAACTGTATGCATAATAAATGAATAAATCTTAAAAAAAAAAAAAAAAAAAAAAAAAAGAAGCAAAATGTCAGGCAAAGATTTCTTTTATCTACTTTTCTGACATGTTGCTTTGAAATTAGATCATTCCTCCAGGGCCAAATAAGTCCAAGCAACTGGCCTGGACACTATATCCACTTCTCAGTTGGTCTCATCTATCTATCTATCTATCTATCTATCTATCTATCTCCCTATCTATCCGGTTTTTTTGAGACAGGGTTTTTCTGTGTAGCCTTGTTTGTCTGGAACTTGCCCTGTAGAGCAGGGTGATCTCAAACTCGGAGATCTGCTTGTTTCTGCCTCCTGAGTGCTGAGATTAAAGACATGCACACAGCCCAGCTGGACACATCTTATTAACACACCTGGACTCCTGATAATGTCTGACCACTTGAAATTTTGTGTAAAAAAACTCTCTGGGGCTGAATTGTATGTTGACTGTTTCCCTGAGCCTGTTCATCAAAAAAAAAAAAATTATTTACTGAAATCTTAACCTCAGAATGTGACTCTTTGGAGACGGGGCTTTGAAGAGGTAGGTAAGTTGAATTGAAGCTGACCAGAGACTGATTGGAAGTGGGAATTTGTATATAGAGAAAGGCAACTACCCACAAGTCAAGTAGAGATACTTCAGAGAACTCTGTCTACAGCTTGATCATGGATAAGAAGCCTCCAGAAGATCAAGGGAATAGTATTTGTGGTGTCTAAACCTCCTAGATGGACTGGAAATGTGGCTTAGGGGTAAAGTGCTTGCCTAGTATGCAGTTGGTCCTGGCTCACCACCTGTCACTACAAATACATAAGCCTCCCGGGCTATGGCACTTTGATATGGCAGTTCAAACAGACTGACATGTACGGTGCCCTGGGCACCCACACTACAGGTTATAAGGAATTTTTTTTCCACTGACAAGTCTTGCAAGAAAGCCAGACCCTTGTCTACCATCCCCTGGACCATGCTGAGTACCAGCCCCATGAAAAAGGGGCTAATGCATCTACCCATTACCATTTAACCAATCTTTAACCAAGGTGCTGCTGTATCTCTGTGAATTAGAATATTTTCATAGTACTAGCTTTGTGAAGGTTGCTGGAAAAAAGTCAGTAAATTAATCAGCATGGACCTGGCTTAGAACAGGGTGCTATTATGGCTACTTCTCAGTCCAGGCTCTCAATTCCACCTTCTGGCAAACCAGCCAGATATCACTCCAGCACTGTCTTGCTCTCTTCCCTTACCGCAACTGTAAGGCTGTCTACACTCTGACCCTAGCTGGGAGGACAGGAATACTTGCTAGATTTTCAGTCTCTCCCTTCTTTCCAGAAAAGAGCTGGGGCAGGGAAATAGACTAAATAGATGGGGCCCAGCAGGGTGGTGCCTTTCAGAGGCACCATCTTCTTTCTCAGAGGAGTAAGCAGTGTTAGCAGCCAGGGGTCAGTCAGTCTCCTGACTTATCAAGGCAGGACACCCTGAGACGGGAGCTGCTGGGACCTCTGGGGTCCCACAGCCCACAGGAGGCTCACAGGAGGCTGACTTGCAAAGCCAAATTTCAGGCTGTAGGGACCTTTTGGCCTCCTCAAAAAGACTTGTCTCCTATGCCAGAAGGTTTCTTTATAACTTAACATTTTAACTTGTTATAGGGTGGGAATAGAGGGCAATGTTTTTCTTCCATAACTGCTTCAAGCTGATACTGGGTTGTTATTGTCAGGGCCCTAAAAGGCTAAAAAGCTAGTAAAGGGTGGGCTATAGGGCTTCTGTCAGAGGCATGTAGTTATATGACCCAGTTGTGGAGATAAGAAACAACCCATGATGGTTGGACTGGTCCACACAAGCTTTCAGCAAGTCCAGAGCTCCTATTCCTTTGGAGCAAGTTGTATAGATCAGTCAAGTGGAAATCTGTTGAGACATGTTAAAACTAAGAACAAAAGTTAGAATTTAAATTTTGGGCCCAGTCTTAGTAATTAGGAGGGGCAGGAGTTCCCAAACCAGAAGAGGAAAATATCATCCTTAGGAACAGACAGGTGGGAAAATTTTAGGTTGTACTTATCTGGAATCCTTTTGACTTCTGTGAAGTGGATCCAAATTTCATGATTCTGTGAAGTTCATACAAATTATTAAAAGACATAAGAGTTTTAGTTATATTAGTATTACTAATCTAGAAAAAGCAAGGCTTGGGGCTGCAGAGATGGCTCAGAGGTTAAGAGCACTGACTGTTCTTCCAGAGGTCCTGAGTTCAATTCCCAGCAACCACATGGTGGCTCATAACTATCTATGATGACATCTGGTACCCTCTTCTGTATACTGTATACATAATAAATAAATAAATCTTTTTAAAAAAAGAAAAATAAAAAGCAAGGCTTTAATACACACACACATACATACATACACACACACACACACACATATATATATATATATATAAGTGATAGATATAAAATAAAATGAGGGCAAGCTGGCTATCACTTTGCAGAAGGATCTGGTTAGCTGATACTGCCAAGCTGACAAAGTTATAGCTAGATTAGCCATCAGTACTTGCACAGATCCGAGAAAGATAAATTATACCTGAGTGCAGACTGAGCAGCTTCCAAATTTACTAAAAACAAAGACCAGTCCATACCCAGTTAGCCATACTCAGTTCTCTACATTGTTGGAGGCAGAAGTATCCGAACAGCATCAATCTTTGGCTACTAGACCTTTAAGGTGGGAATTTTTCCCACAGTAGAGGGACATATAGGAGAAGACTGACCTTACTTAGTCTAGTCAAAAGGGTGCAATCAATTAGCTGATGTCCTGCAGCTTGTTCAGAGCCTAGGCTGGGTCCTGGTGGCAGACTGTAGCACGAATTCTGATTGTAATGAAAGAGACTCAGAGCCAGATATCGGGGAAAGGCTGAAATATCAGAGAGAGGAAACACCACAGTCAATCTCACCCAGCTGTCTTCTAGCCTCCTCAGCCTTACTCCTGGTCCTTCTAATTGCTGCTGTTTTCCTAAACCTGCCTTAAATACCCTTCTCTCCCAGCTGTATCCCATCCAGGTTAGGATTAAATGCATGAGCTACTCTATTTGGTAGTCAGCCTTGAACTCACAGAAACACAGAAAGATCTCTGTCTCTGGAGTTATGGGATTAAAGGCCTAAGTCACCACTCCTGGCTTTCCCTGTGCTGGAATTAAAGGTGTGTGCCATTGAAGCCCAGCTGTTTGACCTTGCACTCAAAGGTCAAGAACTCCCTGATCTATGTCTGCCTAGTTTTTGACTGTGTGCTGATCTCTTGATATTCCAGGTTTTATTAAATATGTAATAAATGACCACATCAGGTATTGCCTCTTGCCTTGGTCAACACTGCCACAACCCAGATGGAGACATCCTGGTGTTTTGTAATCTTTTTCAGAGACCTTGAGTCATTGTTAGGATCTGGAAGTCTCTGTCTGATATAATAAGCTTTTAAATAAACATTTTAAATGCCATATTCTACAGATCTCTGAAGTATGAAGACTGCCCAGGTATATCTGAATAGAAAAACTTTGTTTCTAGTTACTTGTTGTAAGCTCAACCCTAAAAATATAATTAATTACATCAGTACTTAGCGTGGCTACAATATTTTAAGCAAGAACAGAAACATGTATAAACTGTAGAGTGTTCTTTGTCTTAACCAATAATAATCTGTAACCAACCACTCTAAGAGATGACAAATATTTATAAAATACAACCCATTGGATCTGAATGATCAAGGCAGCAGTCTCTTTGGCTTGGTCAAGTTTGATGGTTAGCTCCCAGTGCAGGTCATGGGAGCCCCACCCTCCAGGTGGTTAAGGCTGTTTACCATTCTCAAGCTGATATCCTGTTAAAGGAAACCAGAAGCTTGCTTCCATGGTATCCTAGATAGACTCCCAAGACCTAAACATGTAGGTGAAGTTTTCCATCCCCCCATCATGCTCCCAAATAATTACACAGATACTTTTTATTAATTATAAATGTTCAGTCAATAGCTTAGGCTTGTTACTAACTAGGTCTTTAAATTAATCCATATTTCTTATCTATGCTCTACCATGTAGTAGTACTTTTTTTCATCATAGGATGTTCATTTCCTGCCCCTTCTGCATCTGGTGGACAACACTGCCTTCTTCCTTGTACTCTCAGCTCTCTTTTTGTTTGAAAGTCTCATCTAACCTCCACCTGCCTAATGATTGGCCATCTAGCCCTTTATTAAACCAATCTGACTGACAAATCTTCACAGTGTACCACAGGATTCTACAACATAAATATTTCTAAAAAAGTTATCCTGTAATTCAATTACCCTTCACTTTTTGTAAGGGCAGGTTGCCTTCAGCCTCTCTGGCTTCATGGTGGCTTACCTTGTAGCTACCTCTACTGACTCTGGTCAACTGGTGGAGAGGATGGGCTGTGTCAGAACATTTTCCTCTGTTGATACCAAAGATGGGTGGAGGAAGATCAGCGACCCAAATCATCATGGCCAAATTAACTAAAATGAGCTTTTTTTAAGTGAGCTTTTTCTTTTTCTTTTTCTTTCTTTCTTTTTTTTTTTTTTAATTGTGTACACAAAGTGCTTCTCCCTAAGCAGGAGTTCAAGAGGTCAGCATTAGATGTGAAATAAACAAAACTTTAATAGCTCTGGGGTATGCTTTTTCCAAATGGGTGATTTGGAAGCAAACTAGGCAGAGTTACAGAAGCAGAATATCATAAAAGTCCTAATGACTTGAAACAAAGATACAGTTGTAAGGTGGGCATAACAGCAGTTGGTCATAACAACCCTTTTGGAACAAAAGAAAGGTTGCAATATGGTTATTAGCTTTTTGAAACAAAGACAAGTTTGCCATTCTTGGCACAGTCCATACAGGACCATTTATAGTTAAGATTACAGATGGGGCAAGGCCAGTTCTTGGGAAACAGGTTTAATCATAAACAGGAATGAGCCTAGTTTGTCTTTACTATAAGGTGGCTTTCCAGCCTAAGATGAAGGCAGGCTGGTTTTTCACCTCCATCCCAGATATGTTTTAATTACTGTGGTGCTGGGAACCAAAGCCAGAGTCTCATATGTGCAAGGCAGATGCTATCCCACTGTGCTTTAAAAGAACAGTTTTATGTTTACAGCAAAATGAGGAGGTCCTATACTTCAGAGAGTTCCCTATACTTTCCCACACAGCCTCTTATCTTCATCAAATTGTTTTATTTTCTTTATCAGCATTATATTAGGTGTCATGGTTTTGTTTTCAGTTTTTCCCCAAGCCAATGCCAGCCCCATTCCTGCAGGGTAAGTATGATGGCTAATCTTGGTTACCAATTTGACTACAACTGTGCTCAACCAAAATCTAAGCCCCTGAGTTTACCTGTGAGGGATTTTCTTGATTGGATCATTTCAGGTGGAAAGACCCAGCCTAATTGGGGCCACACTTTTGGGTGACAGCCTACACAAAAGGACACAGAAGAAGGAAGCAGGCAATGTCCTCACTCTTGCTGGCAAGTTCATCTGTTTTGCTGCCAAAACTGCTTGGTTTTTTTCTTCTTTCTTTCTGATATTAGGGCCTACTTCTTTGGATCTAACATATACTGAAGAGTTTGGTGATATGTTATATACTTAATGAAACCAGTCTGGAATATCAGAGAACAGATCCACCCACAGTCAAGCCAGGAGTGTCAGACAGTGGTAACTCATGCTTTTAATTCCAGCATGGAGAAAGACCTGAGTGGTGACCTGTGGTGATATGTTTCATATTTAATAAAACCTTAAGTATCAAGAGTCAGCCCACAGTCAAAAACTGGGCAGAAGTTGCTCAGGAAGTTCTGGATCTTTGAGTACAAGGCCAAACAGCTGGGCTTCAATGGTACATACCTTTAATCCTAGCACAGGGAGTAGTGACCTATGCCTTTAATCCCATAACTCCAGAGACAGAGATCTTTCTGGATTTCTGTGAGTTCAAGGCTGACTACCAAATAGAGTAGCCCATGCATTTAATCCTAACCTGGATGAGAGAGAAGGGTATTTAAGGCAGGTTTAGGAAAACAGCAGCAATTAGAAGGACCAGGAGTAAGGCTGAGAAGGCTGGAAAATAGCTGGGTGAGATTGACTGTGGTGTTTCCTCTCTCTGATAGTTCAGCCTTTCCCTGATATCTGGCTCTGAGTCTCTTGCATTACAATCAGAATTCATGCTGGAGTGACCTATGCCTTTAATCCCATAACTCCAGAGACAGAGATCTTTCTGTGTTTCTGTGAGTTCAAGGCCTAACTACCAAACAGTAGTAGTTCACATCTTTAATCTTAACTCTAGAATATGATGCAGAGTTGAACCTGGAAGTGAAACAGCTGGGTGAAGAAGGTATTTAAGGCAGGTGGAAGACAGAGGTTTATAGAAGCAATGAGGAGCAAGGTTGAGGGAGCTAGCTTGTACCTTGAGAAGTTTGCTGGTTGACATTTGATTGTGGTCTGTTTCTTCTCTTATATTCCAGCTTTTCCTCCATGTCTGTCTCTGAGTTTTCATTAAATACAAACTAGAATTCATGCTACAGAAGAGCATTTGAGACATCTAGCTCTGTGGACTGAACAACTATTTTCTTGGACTTTCCCATTAGTAGACAGCTCTTGTTGGACTAGCTGTTCCATAGTCTGTAAGCCACTCTAATAAATCCCCCTTTAATAAAATAATTTAATATAATAATTTAATATTATAATGACAATTGCAGCAACTAAAGTGACTCCATTTTTGACTAAAGCAACCTTTCGGAGGTCTGAGATTGGCCGGTCAGTAACTTGAGTCAGTGAGAACATTCCAGGAATTCTAGGAATGCAAAAGACCCAGGGTGCATGTCCACAGGAATTGCCTCTGCAGAAGTGAGCACGTCCCCAGCAATGAATGGTGACTTTTGCCTTTAACAGCTGCCCTCTGGCTAGGCTCCAGCCAGAACTGCAGTCCCTAATCCTACCAAGAGCTAAAACTCCACAATTATATTTATTATATAAAACACTTGTGTGTGTGCTCATTTTTTCAGTTCTGTTCCTCGAGAGAACCCTAACTAGTATAGAGTGTGAAGCCTCAGATTTCTGCCACATGGAAAAGAGTGGAGTCATGAGAAAAAACAGGGATGGAAATGTTAGGGTTTATGTGGCGGGTACCAAGGCAGATGGGGGGCAAGACATACTTCAGGGAAGGGGGATCGAAAGGCTTTCTTTGAGCAGGGAGGAGAGAGAGAGAGAGAGAGAGAGAGAGAGAGAGAGAGAGAGAGAGAGAGAGAGAGAGAGAGAAAAGGAGGGCAGTCTGTGGTGGCAGGGACCTTTTAAAGGGTACACACGCTGTATTTGGCGATTGGTGATGATGTCACTGTTGGAGCTGAGTTGCAGATGGCAGGCTCCAGGAGCAGCTGGTTTCTAACAATGTACCCACGAATTCTCCGGTATGTCTGCATTTATAAAACTACATTGCTCTTGAGCAATGCTATGGTACTCTGACCATTTTACTGAAAGATTATGTTCCACTTGTATGAATGAAAGTTTTTTTTTCCTTTACAAAAAAAGAAAAAGAAAGACTGTTATGCGACTCTATTTAGTTTGAGTATATTTTTCTACAGGTAAGAGAAGAAACTAGAGAATGAGCCAGGCAGTGGTGGTGCATGCCTTTAATCCCAGCACTTGGGATGCAGAGGGAGGAGGATTTCTGTGAGTGTGAAGCCAGCCTGTTCTACAATGCAGGTTCTAGGACAGCCAAGACTGTTACACAAAGAAACCCTGTCTCAAAAAACCAAAAGAAAAGAGAGAGAGAGAGAGAGAGAGAGAGAGAGAGAGAGAGAGAGAGAGAGAGAGAGAGAATGATCTTTATTAGCTCTGGAAAGTTTGTATGTTGAGTCCATACAAAACAATTAGCGTTTGAGAGGAAGATAGTGTGGCCTGCACTCCATCTGATGCAGCTGTTTGAGCCTTGACTTTAAGTCGATTGGACATGACAGCACCACGGTGCATCTGTGGTGGTTTGAATAAGACCAGCCCCCATAGCTCATGTATTTGAATGCTTACTCACCAGGGGGTGGCACTACCTGAGAAGGATTAGGAGGCGTGGCCTTGCTGGAAAAAGTGTGTCACATGGTGGGGTGGGGGATGGGGGATGGAGGGGGTGGGCTTTGTCATGTCGGTGAGAGGCACCAGAGTACAAGAATAATGCAGGATTCTATGTGTAAAGTCAGTGGGTAGGAACCTCACTTCCTGGGGGCCGTAGCTCGGTGGTAGAGTCAGGAGCTGCAAAAAGAGAGAGAGAGAGAAACTCGTCCTGTGAAGGAGTTTTCTGTGCACAGTTGGTAAAGCCAGCACATTGAGCCTTCTTACAGACAGACCAGTGTTCCAATCCTAGTCTGCCCTCTTGCGCTGGCAATGCTAGAGTTCCATTCTATACTAGGTGAGCTCTCTTCCTCTGAGCTACTGTGAAGGCATAGCTTTTTTTTTTACCGTTACAAAATTTTATCTCAAGGAAAGACCATTTAGTGCCTTAGAACAGGGCCCAGGGCTACGAAGAATCTTGGAAAATTCTCAGGAACGTGCCTGACAGCCAATAGATTCAAAACTTGATTTTGTGTTGAAAGTTTAACCAATAGTTTCCAAGAATTACTCTACCTCATATCCCTTTTCCCAATCCTGAAATGTCAAGATGTGTAACACCCCACTTACATATTTTTTTTTCTTTAAAAACCCTCTCACTCCTGAGCTCGGGGCTGAATTCCTTCTGCTGCATTGGAACATAGGGGTTCGGCCCGGGGTTTCGAACCTGTCCAAAAGAATAAACTGAGTCTCAAAAAGAATAAACTGACCCTCCTGTGTTTGCATGGGAATCCAGCTCCCTGATGGTCTTTGAAGGTCTCTCAACATAGGTACAACACTACATCTCCAGTCTTGCATTTAAAGTTAAGAACTATAGTCAAGGCGGTGGTACATGTCTTTAATTTCAATAGTGAGAAGACAAAGGCAAGAGACAAGTATATTTCTGTGAGTTTAAGTGCAATCCAATCTAAATTTAAAAAGTCAAGTAATTTTTTTTTTTTAACTTTTTGTTGTTGTTTGAAACAGGGTTTTGAGCTGGAGAGATGACAGGGTTTCAGGCTAGAAAAGCACTAATTGTTCTTCTAGAGGCCCTGAGTTCAATTCCCAGCAACCACACGGTGGCTCACAACCATCTATAATGCCTCTTCTGGTCTGCAGGGACACGTGCAGGCAGAACACTGTATACATAATAAATAAATAAATCCTTAAAATGAAAAGAAAAGAAAAGAAAGAAACAGGCCTTCATTCTAACTGCCCTGGCTAACTAACTGTGTTGACCAGGCTAGCTTTGAACTCACAGAGATCTGCTTGCTCCTGCCTCCCCGAGTGCTGAGATTAAAGGCATGCACCACCATAGCCAGAATAAATTTTTAAAAAGATTCACTTACTTTTATTCTATGTATATGGGTGCTCTGTCTGCACACATCTGTGTGCCACATGCATGCAGTGTCTGAGGAGACCAGAAGAGGGCGTCAGAACACCTAGAGCTGGAATTCCAGGTACTTGTGAGCTGCCATGTGAATCCTGTGCATTGAACCAAATCTTCAGAGATCTGAGCTAGTGCTCTTAACTGTTAAGCCATCTCTCCAGCACATCAAGTGAGAAAATTTTAAGAAAAGGTAGTAAAGATACATTTGCTCATCTATGATTGTTGTTTGAAATATTGTTTTCAATCAAATTGTCATTTAAATGGTTTTGGATCAAATTATGTGCCTCACAGAATGTAGATGTAGGAGTATGCAAAGCAAAACATTTATTAAGTAATTAATAAATAAACCTTCTGGAACCTAGACCACCAGTGAGAATCTTCTTTCTTGCCACCGTGCTTCCCTCCTCCACCACCTGTACCTCCAGAAGATGGGGGGTCCACTGTTTGTGCATCTGTCATAAACAGAGACAGACTGTCCAGCATGCACCACCACATGCTGTCAGCAAGGCATCCAGCATGCACCACCACATGCTGTCAGCAAGGCATCCAGCATGCACCACCACATGCTGTCAACAAGGCATGCACAGCTCCACACAGGACTGAGGACCTAAAGGGAATGACTGATTGGCCAATGCATCAGTTACTACATAAAACACAATGAGAAAAGACAGTAATACTGAGAGGCAACAGCTAAGAGGCTCCAATGCACACAAAATTAAAAAAAAAAAATTTAAAAAAGAAAGTTTTGTGCTTTATTTTCTTCTGATAGTTATTTGGTCATAGGTCTTTGATTTAATATTCCATATAGTTAAGTAAGGGATTTATAAAGTTACATAAGGGGATGAATCTGATTAAAAAATACATTTTATGCATGTATGAAATTGTCAAAAAATGAATAAAAAATACTACAGTAATTTTTACTGGATTAATCATTTAGTGTGCTTGTGGGAAGGGTAGGTCAGAGAGTAAATGTTAGATGCCAGTTTTTACCATAATTTAGGGCCTGGAGATTGAACTATGGTTATCAGACTTAGAGACAAAGCAGCTGAGTGGCTTTCTGTCCTGGGTAGGCACCTGCTGCTGCAGTAGTCTGGAGCTCCGAGCCCTTGTGGGAGCTTCTTCTCAGGGCCTGGGAGAGGCAGCCAGAAAACAGTGGCCAAGACCTTGGGACTTCAGTTTGGGTTCTTCCAGGAGCAGTTTAAAATAGCCTAGTGTACTCGTGAAGAGCTCTAGAAAGGGTCCTTTGGTGTGTGATGAGTGCATGTTCAATTTCAAGGGAAGAACTGAGCGAGCAGTTCCCCAAATGGCCGGGTCCACATAAGTTGCCAATAAGTCATTACAAGTAGGGCAAAGGTCTCACGAAGTGCAGCGTGCCTTGCAGCTCCGCTCCAGGATCTACTGCAGTGTCCAACCAGAGGCTTTCCTACAGACCTCAGCCGCTGGATTTACAATCAGGTGACTTGCTCCTGCGTCATCCTCTGGCTTTCCTCCAAGCAATAACCTCAAGGGCAGTCTTCCAAGTTCCTGGTTATCTGGTGGTGGTGGGAAGGCCAGTTAACTCCAGCCTGAAGCTGACCGTCAGATAACGTATTCACTGACACCATTGAGTTCCACCCACGGATTATGCTACTTTGGGGGTCTGAGAGAACTTTGGGGTTCTGTGCCTACCAAAGGCTTATGGGTAGACCTAGTTCTGTGGTGATTTGGGACTTCTATGGAGTCAGAGGATAAGCTTTCTGGGCGTCGGGAGGTGGGAGACCGAGTGAGGACACCATCTGGAAAGTGCACCAGAGAGGCCAGTGGAGGGTCACTGTGTGCTAGCTGGGACAGTCAGCAGAGCAGACCCGAGATGGCCAGGTGTGTTAACTCAAGGCTGTGTTCACACATCCTCTGCCCATCACCCATAAGCTATTACTGACATTTGGCTCCTGCTGGGCCGCCTCCTTCTCGCTTTGCCCAGGTATCTTATTACTCCCCGCCCCCAACGCCAGCTAGCCGCTGTTTTTATTTGAGCTTCACGTAAACAACCTGCGCCAGCTATTAAGCTATTGCTATTTACACACTTCTTTCTCTTCCAGCACCAACCTAGTCCTCGTCCTCAGCGCCCCCATATGTTTATGGTGGGGAACAGCAGTTCTAGAAGCAGGAGAAGGCAGGCAAGTGTCCCCTTTCTACCCAATGTATTATGCTGCACCCTGCAAGGCAGCCTCTCACTGTCACAAGAGTTGAAGTTTGCTGGGTGATTTTTCCAATATTAATAGAACCCGCCTCAGTGTACCAAGACACTTACGTGACGTTTTAATGATCCCAACTGTTTTCTTTCATTTCCCATCTGGCAGTATAGTAGGACCCTGTAGGTATTATCTTTAAATTTTTTAGATATTTTTTTTAACTTTATTTATTTATTTATTTATTTGCCTTGGTGTTTGCCTGGAACTGGAACTACAGACAGTTGTTAGCGCCATGTGGGTGCTGGGAATCGAACCCAGGTCCTCTGGAAGAGCAGACGGTGCTTTTAATCGCTGAGCCATCTCTCCAGCCCCTAGATATAAATTTTAATATATTATTTTACTAATATATATCTGCTTAATGACTGCTCATATTACACTCTGCACTGGGGTACAAGGTGTGGTTTCTCTCCTTTTTGGATGTTGACTATAGAAATACTTGACATTCTTTTTTTTTTTTTTTTAAATTCAGCTTCTTTGACTTAGTGAGATTCAGTGATATACTTTCCATAGCTATAGTTTTATTAATCTCCGTGACTGTATTGACTCCACTGTGTAAGCACTATTTACCTACTTAGTGTACTGGCTGGTTTTCTGTGTTATAAGCCAGAGTCATCAGAGAGGAAGGAACCTCAGCTGAGGAATTGCCTCCATGAGATGCAGCTGTAAGGCATTGATCAATTACTGATCAATGGGGGAGGACCTAGCCCATGGTGGGTAGTTCCCTCCATGGGCTGCTGGTCCTGGGTTCTATAAGAAAGCAGGCTAAGCAAGTCATGGAGAGAAAGCTAGTAAGCAGCATCCCTCCATGGCCTCTGCACCATCTCCTGCCTCCAGATTCCTATCCTCACTTTCTTCAGTGTTGAACAGCAATATGAAAGTTTAAGCCAAGTAAATCCTTTCCTTCCCAAATTGCTTTTTGGCCATGGTGTTTCATCAAAGCAATAGAAACTCTAGAGAAATTGGTAATCATTGCAGTGGGGTATTACCGTGACAACCTGCCCAGGTTTTAGGGAGGATTATGGAAGGACTTTGGAACTTTGGGTTAGAAGAGTCATTGAGTGTTAAGAGCTCTCTGAGATATTCTGTGGAGTCTGGAAGATGAAAATGTGGAGAGCAGTACAGAGGATGGAGGCCTGGTGTGGGAAGTTTCAGAGGAAGTTTAAATATTCTTATTAAGGCCATTTGATATTTTGAACTAAGAACCTGTGGTTCTGTTTAGCTGGGGCTCAAGAATCAGCTGTGATTAACAAGATACCAGGATCACTAAAGTGAACCCTTTACATTCTGCCAAACCACCATAGTCAAGCCTTTAATCCTAGCCACACTTTAGTAGATTAACCTGTGGTTAGAAAAAGAGATAAACACTAAAGACAGATTCAGACAAAAAAAAAACCCCACCCACTTATAAATGGTTTATAGTGTGTTTAAAAATATGTGGGCTTGAGAGAGAAAAGAAAAAAAAGGATAGAAGAAATTCTTTAAAAAGTATATATATATATATATATATATATATATATGGCATGTAAAGATAGAAAATACAGAGTCTGAATACTATATGTTATATTGAATTGTTTGCTGAGAAGGAGCAAGAGCTGCTAAGAGGCATTTGATTATAAATGCTGCTGGAAGTCAAAAGATGTGTTACTTTGAAGAAGAGGTTTTCTTTTTTTAAAAGATATTTATTTTTTATTTTATGTAAATTGGTGTTTTGCCTGCATGTATAACTGTGTAAAGGTGTCAGATCTTGGAATTACAGACAGTTGTTAGCTACCATGTGGATGTTGGGAATCAAACTCAAGTCCTCTGAAGGAACAGTTAGTGCTCTTAACCGCTGAGCCATCTCTCTAGCCCGAGATTTTCTTTTTATTTCTACAGAAAATGAGAGGTTTCGGATTCATTCTGGGTTAAGAAAAGCTAGGTTTGATTGAGAAAGACTCCCTGAAAAATCTCCCATGGGAACAGATGGCCCAGATAATCCAACATTTCAGAGCACCTCTGTTGCTGTTTCCTCTGAGCTGTGCATCCAGAACAGCTTCAAGGAGACTTGCTAAGATGACCCATCTTCACAGAATACTCCAATCAGGACTTGACCATAATCCTGAATTTTCTTTGAGTCTCTGTAAGATTACTTGTGCCCCAAACCAGCAGGGAGTAGTCCAGAGAACCACGCCCACATTCTCAAAAAATAGATTATGGATGTTTGTCTTTGTTTAGAGTGTAGGGTACAAGTTGTTATACATAATGGTCTGGAAAAATGCTATACAAAGGAGGTTATACTTGGGGTTCTTGTTTTAAAAAAGGGGGGAAATGCTGTGGGACTATGCTCCTGTACAATGTACATATTTGTCATTCCTATTAGTTAAATAAAACGCTGATTGGTCATGTAGCTAGACAGGAAGTAGAAGCAGGGCAAGCAGGCTAGAAGAATTCTGGGAAGCTAAAGAGCAGAGAGACACGATCCAGCCACCTGAGAAGCAAGATGTAAAAGTACAGGTAAGCCACGAGCCACATGGCAACACAATAGATTTATAAGAATGGATTAACTTGTACAGGCTAGTCTGTAATGAGCCTGAGCCATAGGCCAAACAGTCTGTAATTAATATAAGCCTTTGTGTGGTTATTTGGGAGAAAATGGATGAGACACTGGACGGGCTGGATAGAAAAACTTCTGACTACAAAGCATAGCAATAAAAGGACTCCTAATGACGTCCTACTTATATCCATAGATCAATCAGCACTTGTTCAACCCACATCCAAGAAGCTGCTTCTTGCAGTTGGTGGGATTTACTATTGAGACCCACAACTAGACAATGTACGGAGTGAGAGACTTTGGATCACTCAGGCCTAAGTGGGATGTTTTCATCAAACCCCTCCCTTCAAGGCTCAGGGATAAGATATGCAGAGGAGGAAGTAGAAAGAGTGTTAAGTGCCAGAGTGATGAGTCCAAGGAAAACAGTACCTTCCAGACACGGAAAGGCTGGAGCATATGTGAGCATATGTGCATCATAGAGATCTGTGACTGCACACAGGAGGTCTGCTCAGGCTCAGTCAAATGGGGTCTCAGCACCGAGATAAGAGACGACAGTACAGGGTCCGACTTCTAACCAAAAAGCTCTCTGCACCTGATACTTGCTGGCAAAGGGAAAATCTGTTCTCTCTAATGGAGCATCATTTGAGTATATTAACCACACTTCAAGGCAGGCTCCGTTCCAGGGGAAGATGGATAACACAAAACAAGCTCAAAAGGTTTTTTTTTTTTTTATTTTATTTTACTTTTCCTATTAGTCTCTTGCTTGTTTGATTTTTGTGTTTCTTTTGGAGTGTTTAAAAAGAGAAAAAGAACATAAAATTGGGGAGGATCTGGAAAGAATTAGGGGGAGTAAAATAATATTGATTTAAAAACTTTAACAATATAAATTCTCCATGCTGTTTGTGTCTTCTCACAGCAGAAGGCAGTTTGCACCACCTAGTGGTGACATTATTAATCTCCTGCTTTCAGCACTCAGCTGTGTTGGCCTCCACCCCCACCTCCCTACTCACCCCACCCCAACCCCTGGCCTGCAGAGCAGCATCGCCTGTCGTGGTTTGGGATTCCTTGGGTCCCAGGTTTGGATGAACACTAAGCTGTGACCTGTTGGGGCAGGGCTTCTTATGTGTTGAGTCGATGACCCTTAGCTGTCTCTGCTTGTGTCTGGAGGCAGCTTGCATAGACTTTTCCTTTCCTTTGGAATATCACAGCAGTTTGTATTTACAACCCCAGTGAACTTCTCTTGCAGAGATTTGAGAAAATTGCTGGGTTTAATATGAACTGGAAGGACAAGGACCTAATTCCATAAGCCTGCTGCTTTTCTGTAGGAATGACTTCTAATGATCTGTTGGAAATGAGGGTGGGGAAAGACAGGGGTAGAGCACCCTGTGCTATGTGCATGCTGTGCAGCCTGGAAGCTCTATCCCAGCTTAGCTTTCTGGTGCCAGCAACATGGAGCGGGGCTGGATGTGCCATATGCCTGATGGGAGAGCTAAAGGTCATTTGTATTTGAACGTCTTCATTGTATAAAAAATAGTGTTTGTCTTAAGATTTCTTTCATAAAGTTATGACAACTTGAAATGGCTTCAGCAGAAACAATTCTGTCTGCAGGAGAAATTGTTCATTTATTCTCAGAGGCTCTGACTTTATTCTCTATGCCTACTGTGGTGTGAACTCAGTGTTGCAGCATCTGCTTTTGCTTGCCCATGTGAGAACACGTGTGTATGCATGTATGAATGTATGTGTTAGTGTGTATGCATTTCCTTATCCAAGATACAGACAGTCCAAGACCACAGGCTATTCCTCTACATTCTGAAAAATTATAATCACTATAACAAAGTAAATAACAGGACGGGGGAGTCGCTCAGTGGTAGAGTTTGTGCTTAGTGAACAAAAGACTCTGAGTGCAACCCACAGTACCAGAGAGTGTTAGAACACAGTAGAAAGTTTTCTCATGAGCTGTGAAGGGCCTGGTGAAGGAAATAGTGGGTGTGGTCAAGGAAATGATGGGCGTGGCAAAAGAAATAGTGGGTGTGGCTAAAGAAATAATGGGCATGGCAAAGGAAGTAAAGACTTCCAGATGGGTACAGGTCTCTCTCGGGATTTCAGAGGCTAACATTTTGCATAAATATACAGTGAAGCCAAGCTTGAATAGATAGCATATTAGTGAATCATATGAAGTCCCAACTGTCAGTCTTACTGCTTGTGTGACCTTGACCTTGTCACATGCTCTTCTCAACTTTAGTTTCTTCATTTTGTTGTAAAATACTGAGGGTAATAGGCTTATGTCATTGGTTACTTTTTTCTCATTTAACTAATTATCCTTCCTTTCTGTTTGTTTTAAGATTTCTATTGATCTGAAGGCTGGAGCTATGGCTCAGAGGTTAAGAGCACTGACTGTTCTTCCAGAGGTCTTAAGTTCAATTACCAGCAACCACATGGTGGCTCACAACCATCTACGATGACATCGGATACCCTCTTCTGTATAATGTATACATACTAAATAAATAAATCTTTAAAAAAAAAAGTCTAACTTCCTCTAGAGTCCAGCCATTCTACTGAACTATATCAGAGAAAAGTTTTGTTTTAAAAAAAGAAAAGATTTCTATTGACCTGAAGAGATACCATGACCACAGCAACTCCTATAAAGGGAAACATTTAATTGGGGCTGGTTTACAGTTCAGAGGTTTAGTTTGTTATTGTCATAGTGGGAAGCATGGGCAGCCCATAGGCAAACATGGTGCCGGAGAGGCCGCTCAGAGTTCTACATCTAGATCAGCAGATAGCAGAAAATGAATGAGACACTGGGCCTGGCTTGAGCATCTGAGACCCCGGTGACCCATTTCCTCCAATAAAGCCATATCTACTTCAACAAGGCCACATTCCCTAATAGTGCAACTCCTTATGAGCCTATGGAGCTATTTTCATTGAAACCACCACCCTCCCTTCCTTCTTTCCTTCTCCCTCCTCCCTCTCTCCCTCCCTCCCTTCCTCCCTCCCTCCCTCCCTTCCTTCCTTCCTTCCTTCCTCTCTTCTATCCTCCCTCCCTTCCTTTCCTCCCTCTACCCCTCCCTTTTCTTCCTTTCCTTCCTTCCTCCCTCTTTTTTTTCTTTCTTAATAGGAGTTCATATTGTAGCTCAGGCTAACCTGGAGCTCAATTATGTAGCCTGCACTAGCCTACAGCTTAACCATATTCCTTCAGTCTCAGCCTTCTAAGTGTTGGGGATATGGCTGTGAGCTACCACGCTTGGCTTTTTTTTTTTTTGATATTTTTTTTTAAACTTTATTTATTATTTATTTATTTATTTGCCTTGGTGTTTGCCTGGAACTGGAACTACAGACAGTTGTTAGCTGCCATGTGGGTGCTGGGAATCGAACCCGGGTCCTCTGGAAGAGCAGACGGTGCTCTTAACCACTGAGCCATCTCTCCAGCCCCCCACGCTTGGCTTTTATTTAATTATCTTAAATTCTGATGGAGTGAGGAATATAGTATGATGATTAATTTTCCAATGTTATTAGACTAAGGAATGCCTATGGCATTGGCTAGGGACAGGTTTTGCTGTGTCTAAGAGGATGTTTCTAGAGAGAATTAGTTGAAGAGAAGACCTGCCCTGGATGTGGTGCTACTTCATGGGCTCAGACTCCAGCCTGAGTGAGAAGGGGAAGGAAGGCCAGGTCGGTGGCAGCATGCTCTCAGCTCTTTGCTTCTTGATCCTCATATATCTGCTTCACAGCTGATGCTTTTCTGGGCTCTCAAACTATAGACCCTTCCTTCTTGAAGTTACTTTGCTTTTAAATAAAAAAAAAAAGATTTATTTATTTCTATTTTATAAGCATTGGCATTTTGTTTGCATGTATGCATGCCTGTGTGAGTGTATCAGATCCCCTGTAACTAGAGTTATAGTAGATTGTGTACTTCCCTGTGGGTGCTGGAATTGAGCCTGGGTCCTTTGGAAGAGCCAGTGCTTTTAACTGCTGAGCCATCTCTCCAGTCTCCTTGAGTTGCTTCTTATTAGGTATTTGGTCACAGCAATGAGAAAAGTAACTAATACAGAAGGTATATAGTAAGTGTTCAATAAATGCCACCTAAAATTACAAGGAAATTTGCTTTGTTTCTGTAATGAGTACTGTGAAAACAAGACTCTCTAAGTATATAACCAAGTCATCAGCCTCTTATACAATTTTCCTTCTAAGCAGTATGATGTCATAGAGTTACAACACGTCATTTCTGAGACTACTATAAGAGGCTGTGACTTCTGGTTTCTTGGTTTTTCTCACATTGAAGGAGGTATTCAGGGTACCAATGAGACGGTCATCTTCACAAGGAATCAGTTCTGGCTATCAGTGAGGAAATGAATCTTTCCACCACCATGTGAATGGGCACAGAGCTGTATTCTCCAGCCCCAGGCCAGAACAAGTCTGGTTGGTGGCTTTGCTGCAAACTTCTAAGACACCTGGGCCAGGTGCTCCCGCTAAGCACACGGGGATCCCTCAGTTTAGAAGATAGGTCATTGCCAAGTGTAAATCTTTTGCCACATAGCTCTGCATTTTTCATTGTGAACCATAGTGAAGCAGCGACTCATGTGTTAATACCCTGCCCTAACTATGCCCTAGGAAAATGGTATTCTTGTTTTCTGTTTTCAGAAATACATTTATGTGTTCAGAATAAAATTCTGTTTTCAACACTAGGTAGTAAAAAAATTATTCCATCCATTCTAAGACCTACACTAAAGTGCATATGTGGTTCTCTTCCTTCTAGGGGTTAAACTCGGGGCTTTATGCATGATAATCAAGAGCTGAATCCCAGTACCTCTTTTCTTCATTATGCACCTAAAATAGTTGTGTGTCATACAGTGAAAGAGTCTCAGGCATGAGAAAATATTATAGTTTTCCTAAGTGACCACATAACTATGTGATTCATTCCTCCATGGTGCAGATCTTATTTTTGGAGTGAATGACTAAATACCCAAAGCAAAGCCGACGCAAAGTTCATTTGCTATTTGAAAGAATCTCAGAATTTATTGGCCAGCTGTGAAACAAAATGATCATTAGCTGACTTGTACATCAAAAGAGTGTGAAAGATACTGAAGATATGTATCTGGCCTCCATGGGCACTGCACACACTCAGGGTACAGGCAAAACACCCATATACATAACATACTAAAGATGTTGAGTGTAGTTCAGAGAGACCGACAATTCAGAAGGCTATAAGTATTTGTATTTGAGTAAAGTGGTAGAGTTAGAGATCTAAAAACTGGCTGGTGAGATGGCATAGCTGGTAATAGGTGTTTGTCACCTTTAGACCTGAATTTGGGGGCTGGAGATAATGGCTCAGTGGTTAAGAGCACTGGCTGCTCTTCCAGAGGACCAAGGTTCAATTCCTAGCACCAACTGAGTGGCTCACTGAATGTAACTCCAGTTCCAGGGAATCTGACACATTCATACAGACATAAATGTAGGCAAAACCACCAATTGACATAAAATTATGTATTATATATAAAGTATATATGTATATATGAATATATATACATATAAACATATATTGTGTGTGTTAGTACATACTTATAATCACAACACTTAGAGGCAAAAGGACTGAAGTTCAAGGTCACCATCAGCCATAAAGTATGTTCAGGGTCAGCCTGGGCTACAGAAAACCCTGTCACTGCCTCTCAATGTTATACTTAATTTTCCCAGACAGAAGCTGTTTCTTAAATGTCACCTGGGGGATGGGGACTTTATTCTTGAAGTCTATATATCCCCTGATCGCTGGGCTATTTAAATCACAGGATTAGGTTGGATTTGGGAGAATGTCTGTGTCTCTGTCCCCTCCCCGCCTCCCACACGCCTGTCAGCCTGTGTCAGAAGTACTATGAGGTGAGAGGGGAGGAGGACAGGAATAAGGATGAGGAGCTTTGGATTTCTCCATGGTAACAGAAAGGCTCTTTGGTGGGTGGGGAAACTTGGCTGTCTAGATTTAGACTGTGTGTTTCTGTGAGATTGACACAGGTCATGAATGCTTCTCTAGGGATACTGGAGAATTAGCATATTAGCCCTAGGACATGGTCCAGCAGAAAAGCACAAACGCCATGTTTATCTGTAACTGTTATTTCCTTCTGCCCCTCCCTCCTCTCTCCCTCCCTCCTTTCTGTCCCTCCTTCTCTTATGTCCCTCCCTCCCTCCCTCCCTCCTTCCCGCCCTACTTTTCTCCCTCTCTCCCTCCCTCCTTCTCTAACTCCATCCCTCCCTCTCTACTGTGTGAGATAGCGGGAACAGGACAATGCTATAGAATAATTCACCATGGTGGAAAAAGGCAGGCATGGAGAGTTTTTAGGTCCTTTACGATACAGAAGCAGTGGGGAAAGCAATGGAGAGAAATTGTGTGCACAGAAGCATTCCAAGTGGCTGCTTTAAAAAAAATTATTAAGTATACAGTATACAGAAGAGGGCACCAGATCTTGTTATAGATGGTTGTGAGCCTCCATGTGGGTGCTGGGAATTGAATCTGGATCCTCTGCTCTTAACCTCTGAGCCATCTCGCCAGCCACCCCCCCCCCCCCCCCCCCCCCCCCCCCCCCCCCCCCCCCCCCCCCCCCCCCCCCCGGCCCAGTGGCTGCTTTTAGGGCTGGGGAAATCCCTCTATGAACAGCTAGGGGGTGTTTCACTGACACATTACCCTGAGACACTTAGAGCTGGGGCTTGTGATTAACTCTCCAATAGTGGCCTGACTCTGAGCTCAGTCTGCCCCGAGCCAATAGCAGTCCTGTTCTGAAGCTGTAAGTTAGCACAGACATCTGCCCCAGGATGTCATGTTCCTTTCATATTCTCTCTCTGTCTCTGTCTATCTCTGACCTGTTCTTTGTCCATCTCTTTCTGTGTCTGTCTCTCTGTCTCTCTCTCTCTCTGTGTGTGTGTGTGTGTGTGTGTGTGTGTGTGTGTGTGTGTGTGTGTTGGATGACTTGGATGATTGGACAGACTGCACTGAGAACTGAACAGACTCTGAACGCTGCTACTGGTAAGAAAATCCTCCTTGAGTCTCCAGAAGGAACCCAAAGCTAGTGTTTATTTGTTGTTGTTTTGTTTTCCTTCCCAGTAAGACCATGCAGGGCTTCTGACCTTTGACATATTCTGACGATGCACTGGTGTTTTTTAGAATACCATCTGCATGATAACTGACTATGGCAGCAATAGAAATGAAGAACGATCCCGTTTTAACCTCCTTCTTACTTGCTTGCTTATTTCTAGTGTTGGAGATCCATTCCATGTTCTCTGTACATGACAAGAACCCACCTCCCTACCCTTCTTACTTTATCCCTATGTATTATCTGAACACTACATTGTTTTATGCATTTTGTTCTTTGCTTTCTAGTTAGAATGAACATGTCTTGTACATCTCTTCCCAGGGAATTTCATTATTTGTGGATTTGGTATTTGTGAATTAGCTTGCTCACTAAAGCTCACCTGTAGCATCAAAACCCACCCTTACAATGCCTTGGAGATAATCCAGACACCTGAAAGTGATAGCAGATTGAGTTACTAATATTCATCTAATCCAGGAGACTGACTCAGCTTCAAGTCTGATGGCTAACATGTGCCTTTGACCTGGATATCCGAATAGTGCTATGTGTCTTCAGATTCTGGTGCTTTTTGGGCAATAGCTCTATTCATTGTCTCGAAAGGTTCTAAACACTGAGCTGCAGTGCAGAAGGGCTGCAATGTGCCCGATGGAGGGGATAGATGTGGCAGACATGTTTCCCTGAGGCAGGGCCTTTGGTGCTGGGGGATGTTGGTCAGTGTTAAGAAATCACATATATATATAAATCACATACATATATATAGAAGATTCTCTAGTCAGGGTTGAGTGATGAACTGATCTGTGAGTACAAAAATATTTCACGAGGAGTCATTTTGCTGTTATCTTCCTTTATCAGAATAATAGTAGTAGGTTTTCAGCTAGGACCTAGGAATTATCTAGTTTCAGGTTTGGGACCACTTTAATAGTATTATATATGGGTTTCATGGAATAGACCTTACATCCAATCAAACAGTTGTTGGTTATTCCCATAACATTGTGGTGATATATTGTGTATCAAATAAAGGTTGCCTGAAGATCAGAAGTTAGAGTGAGCCACAGAGTTAGCTACAGAGGTCAGCAGTGGCACACACCTTTAATCTTAATACTAGGCAGGCAGAGGCAGAGATGGGTTAGGATCTCTGTGAGTTCAAGGCCAAACAGAAATTAAAAAGAAATCACCTATATGTTGTGTAAGGGATCATTAATCTTATGTCAAGATTTTGTATTTTGAGCTGATAAAAATGTGATCAGAGGCATATAGGAACCTAGCCATGTATCTCTTCTGGAAGGAAGTTTAGTGTGTTTATAATACAAGTGTCTTAAACATGGAAAAACAGCTGGACATGCTTTTTATGCCTTTTAAAAATAACAATTTTGTATTTTTGAGAATTTATGCAATGCATTTTGATCATATTCATATTCTCTGATTCCTAGACCCACTCTGCCCACCCTTACCCCATACACCCAACTTCAATTTTTTTCTATTTTAAAATATTTATTTTTTGTGTCAAAACCCAGGACAGAACTAAGATTTTGTATGTAATACAAGCTAGCATAGTATTGGCACATAGAATGTACTTAATAATAATTTTTCCTGTTAATCACAGAGTAGAAAGGCTAGCATGGTGCTGCAGGCCTGTGACTCTTACAAGCTGAAGCAGGATGGTAAGTCTGAGGCTTTTGGGCAACTTAGTGAGCCTCAACTAAGAGTTTATGGCCACTGAGACGGCTTATTGGTAAAGGCCCTTGTCACCAAGCCTGATGACCTAAGTTTGACTTGGGGAACCTCTTGACAGAAGTGGATTTTGATCCCCTAGACCCACAGGTGGAAGAAGAGAATTGATTCCCACCAGGAGGTTGACTTCTACATTCCTGCTGTGGCAACCGTGCATACATTCAGGGCGAGCATATACACACATAATAGATGTAATTATTTTTTAAAAAAAGAAACAGAAGTAGAGCTCAGTGTTTGTCTGAGGCCCTAGGTTTGATCCATTAACACTGAAGAAAAATAGGAAAGAAACATAACTTGTGAAGTTAGGCACCTAGTGTTCTGTGGTTTACACAGTCTGGAATAACCTTTATTTGGCCCTGTGTCAATAACCTTCTAGTTCTGGTTCCTCTGACATTGAATGAAATGCTTTCAGGTATGTGTTGTTTCCCTGGTAACCTGTAGCTCCTGGCAACTGTTTATGAATAAAAGATTGTGTTAAAAATCAGGTGTCTAACTTCCTTTATTTGGATGAAAAAAAGGGCTTCTCCCTCATCAAGCTCAGTAATCTTGAAAAAATGTATTAAATTTGTTTCGTACAATACATTTTAATCATATTCTTTCCCAACTCTTCCCAGATTCTCCCTGCTTCCTACTCATCCAGCTTTATGTTTTTTTCTCAAACAAAAGAAAATAAGAAAACCAACAATAAAACTCCTACAAAAAGAAAATCAAATCAGGTAAGCAAACTAAAAAAAAAAAAATTAGTAAGAGAAAAATACCAAAACAGAACAGAAAGCACCCACAAACAGAGTGCTCTGGAGTGTGGTTGAAATGCCTATAACATTCCTCTGGGCAAACAGCTTTTTGGTTAAGGTGGGACTTTGTATCCGCTTTCTTTTCCCCGTGCCGGGATTTTTGTCTGTTCTGACCATGTGCTGTCACAGATGAGTTCCTACGTGAGTCAGTCTTGTTGTGTCTAGAAGACACTGTTTTCTCATTCACCACCCCAGCTCCTTGTCCATTCTGCATCCACTGCTGTATAGATCCCTGAACCTTGAGAGAAAGGCTCCAGTGAAAACCTCCCATTTAGGCCAGGGTGCTCCAATATCTCTCACTTTCTGCACATTATCTGTTGTGGATTTCTGTGTTAATTACCATCACTGCAAGAAGAAGGTTCTCTGATAAAGGTTGCTAGCTCAGTAATCTTAAAGTTTTCACTTAGGCATTCATTGTGGCATTTAAAGGAATATCTGAGGTGAAGCTGGGGCTCACTCAAGACTGTGTGCTTAGCACGCAGAAGGACCTTGGTGTGACCTCTGTTCCTACAAACAACACTTTGTAGCATCCCACTCACTTGAAGCTGACTCTCAACTGTTCTTCA
This sequence comes from Sigmodon hispidus, assembly GCA_004025045.1. Lineage (NCBI taxonomy): Eukaryota > Metazoa > Chordata > Mammalia > Rodentia > Cricetidae > Sigmodon > Sigmodon hispidus. Next base: position 24,557 of record PVIH01019825.1, read on the forward strand.
TAAGTTTACCCAGTTATAGTGAGTTTAATGATGAGTGTATTATAACTGCTAGCACATTAACAGGCAAGCCAGTTGCGGTGGTGCATAGCCAGAGTGGGGAGAATCAAGCGTTTAAGGCAAGCATTGGCTACATTGTGAGTTCCAGGCCAGTCCAACAACAACAACAACAACAAAAACCAAAAACTGTTTTTTAACTAAGCAGTTATATCTATATTTTTAAAATGTTTAAGCTCCAGTGCCTACATGATGTAACCATACGTAACTCCAGTTCAAGGATCCAACACCATTTTCTGACCTCCGCAGGTACTAGGCATGCATGTGAGTTCATATATGTCCTTCTAGGTCTTCTCTCCTCTCCTCTCCTCTTCTTTATCCCTCCCTCCCTCCCCTCCTTCTCTTCCACTTGTGTTTGTTCCTTTGTTTTTACAGTCCTGAGACTTGAACTCAGAGCCTCACACATGGTAGGCAGATATTTTAACACTTCCCTATATCCTCAACCCAAACAAGCTTAATAATAGAAATATCAATTGGGCATGATTTTGCACTTCTTTAATCCAAGCACTCCAGAGGCAGAGGCAGGTGGATCTCTGTGAGTTCAAGGCTAGCCTGGTCTAGTGAGTTTCAGGTGAGCCACGGCTACATAGTAAGACTTTGTCTCAAAAATAAAATAAATTTAAATTAAATTAAAAAAATCAAATCAAGGTTGGAAGTGTAGGTCAGTAGGAGAGGGCTTGCCTAGCATTTATGAGCCCTCAGATTCAACCCTTTACTGAAAAACAACAGAAATATTAAACTTTTTTCTATAGTTTTGAATCATATTTCCACTACATATGCTCCTGCCAAAAAACATTTTGTTAACTCCGCCATGAACCTGTGCATACAAATGAGAGTTAAGAATTCAGAAAGACAAAGCTGTAGGTATTTTATAATTTCCTTCTGGATAGCCTAGAGAAAGGTCAAGGAGCCATGGTCTCTGCCTTATGGAGAACATTCCTTCATCAGGAACACAGGCTATGGAGCTGTCTGCAGAAGTGAAATCACAATTTCTTAAATGCGGGCAGCTGCAGGAACAGATGCCCTGCTCTTTTAGACATAGAGAGATACATCCTCAAATCCCCACCAGAATAAACTGCTAACTACAGTCTGAAGTTTCTTTGTACCCCCTATCCCCAAAGTCTGAACCTGAAGTCGCTTAGTCCCAAATAATCACACAAAGTCTTATATTAATTACAAGCTATTTGGCCTATGGCTCAGTCTTATTGCTTGCTAAATCTTATACTTAAATTAACCCATGATTCCATTTATGTTTAGCCTCGTGGCTTGGTACCTTTTCTCAGAGCAGCATTCTCATCTTCCTTCCTCTGCATCTCCTGGTATCTGCTGCTCTGCCCTTGGGCTTCCCAGAGTTCTCCTAGTCTGATTGCCCCACCTCCACTTTCTGTCTAGATACTTGACCAATCAGTGTTTTATTAAACCAATAGGACTGACAAGTATTTACAATGTATAAGAGTCCCACCGCAGCTAACTTTTTTTTTTTTCTAAATGTAACATTCAAGTCTAGTCACCTGTTAATCAGTAATGTTCTACTTAAGGCACATTACTGTTAACAGAGCTAGGTATGGTGATACACTTTTTTGATCCCAGCAGCTGGGGTGGATAGGAGGAGGCAGGAGGATCCAGAATTCAAGGTCTGTCTAGGCTACATAATTCACTTCAGTATCACAGATACACAGACAGACAGACAGACAGACAGACAGACAGACAGACACACACCCCCCAAACAGAAACCAACCAACCAACCAACCAACCAAATCTCCAGCAGAGATAGCATATTGCGTTTATCCTTCTTTTTCTCCTGGACTCCTTACATAGAATCTCATTATGATAAAGCCAGGGCTGGCTTTGAACATGTT
>PVIH01019826.1:0-34277 GCA_004025045.1 Sigmodon hispidus
GTTGCAGAGAAGAAAAATGATCAGATGTGGTGGGAGGGGGAAGAGACCTTCAATAAGGATATACAGGGATGGAAAAAAAAATTCAGAGGGAAAGCTGAACACAAAGAAAATATATGTGTAGTAATCTTATTTGCATTTCCACCCTTAATAAGCCATGCTTATGATTATTATCCTCTGTATAGTTATTGTTAACTCTTCGGCATTTTTAAATTCTTTTTACTGTTTTTTTTGATAAATACAAAATAAAGAAGGAAAAAAAACAATCAGAATTCAAGCGGAAAAAAAAAGAAAAAATAAGATGAACAATATATTTCTTATTCTTTCCCTTATTCAATGAACTTCTACATTTCCTTTATATATTTCAGATCTTATGTATGCTTTCTTGAAAATTACTAAAGAGATTTTTGTGATGCCATGGACTTTATGTGAAATTATTCATTTGATTTCAATGATAACATTTTTTTAATTAGGACCTAGTTTAATAATTTACTACCAAATTGCATGTGTGGATTTTTGGTTCTTTTTGTTTTATTATGAATAAAGTCGTATTTTTTATCCATGTATCCCTTTGTTCAAACTCCCTTCCCTCTCCTACCCCTCCCAGTCACTCTCTCTTCTCCCATCACCTTATCTCCTCCCCAGTAAGGACAGGAGGTCCCCAGGTCCCAAGGTGGCTTAGTTCAGCATCCACTCCCACAGATCCACTTTCTTCACCCCAACTTCAAGAATGGGTCAGGTGTTCCTCTGGAGGGCATGGGCTCCAAGGTGCCGATCCAAGGTGTTTCAGTTCCCAAGCTGTTCAGTGGTTGTGGTTTGAAGCTTGGACATGCTTTGCTTTTTGATTTTTTTTTTTGTTTAAATTCTACTAAAGAGTGAGTACACCCCTACTTATCTTTCTGGGTTTGTGATACCTCGCTCAGGAGGATATTCTTCAAATCCATCCATTTGCTTGCAAATTTTAGGATATCATCTTTCTTACCGCTGAGTAGTACTCCATTGTGTAGATATACTACAGTTTGTTAATCCATTCTTCAGTTGAGGGACATCGAGGTTGTTTCCAGATTCTTGCTATTAGAATAATGCTGCTATGAACATTGTTGAGATAATGTCTTTGAAGTTCCAATGTGCATCTTTAGGGTTGGAGAAATGGCTGGGCCATTAAAGGTTAGGCTCACAACCAAAAATAGAAGAGTGATAACTAAGCAATATTGGGACCTTGGGACCTTGGGACCGCCTACCTAAGGTGGGGATGGGAAGATGTGGAGAATGACCTGATCTGGTGGGAGAGGGAAGGGTCCTTGATTAAGGATATATAGGGATAGAAAATGTGACTTCTTTATCCACAATAAACAAAAACAAAACAAGAAAGAAAAAAAACTCATAAAAAAGAATGATAACTTTTATATATTTTATTATTGAGATTAAAATTGGGAGGAAAATAATTAATAAGAAATAAATCAGTTTTTCACACAATAATGTTAAGATGTTTGAAGACATTTGAGACTAGATACCAAATATTTCTATATATAACTGGAGTTCTAAGCAGCTTTTTGAGCTATAAGAATAAATCAGCATTGCCTTATATCTTCTCTTAAAAAATTATATATATAACAGAATCTCTGCTAAGAAAATTGATATATATATACACTTATCAACATATACTTATGTATAACTACACTTAAATACACTGTACACACTCATACACATATATACTTCTCTTCTAAAACAAGTATTATTGTAATACTTGAATTGAGCAAAGACACAATAAAAAACATAATCTATAGGCCAATATTCCTAAAAAAACCTATATGTAGACATATCAAGAAATTTATCCACCATGATCAAGTTTTCTTTACCATAAAAATGCAGGGATGATTAAATATATAAATAATAAATATAATAATAGATACAAATGGACTAATAGAAAGATAACATGCTCGAGTCAATAAATGCAAAAGAAGTCTTTGACGAATGCTGCCTTATATTTATGATGAAAGTAATAGTGAAAATAACAAACTTTAACATGATAAAAGAATTGAAAAACCACAGCCAATATTATCTTAAATGGGGAAAAACCAGAAGCAATCCATTAAACTCAGGAATAAGAGAGGTCTGTCTACCATAACTATTTCTTTTCAATATAGAATTACAAACACCTGCATCAGTAGTAAGAGAAAAAAATTAAGGGTATTCAAATATAGAAAGAAGAAATAACAACATCTATATTTAAAGATAATATGCTATTACAAATAAAACATCCAAGAATTCCTTCAGATAAATTCAAAAATAATCAACCATTTGCCAACAAAGTTTATGATGTTGCATAATATTGCAAGAATCAATAGCAGGTCTATATTTCAACCACAAACATGTTGAGAAATAGTCAGGAACATATTTCCATTCAGAATAATAAAAGAAAATGTAACTTAAGAAAAAAACCTCACAAACAAAGTTAAAGTCATCTACAGTGAAAATTTTATAACATTTAAGAAGGAAGTTTAAAAAATAGACACTGGAAAGATCTCTCCTTTTCATGGATTGAAGTGAGATATTATATAAATACTAGCTGAGAAGTGGGGAGGTGACTCTATATGAGCAATGAGATAGGGCTTTTGAGCAAAATTCCCACAGTGATTGCTGGCTGGAGTTCTGGGGAGCTCACTGAATTAAGAACAGCCACTGCGGAGAAGTAAAATGACCTGATGTGGTGGGAGGGGGAAGGGACCTTGAATAAGTATATATAGGGATGGAAAAAAAAATTCAGAGGGAAAGCTGAACACAAAGTAAATATATGTGTAGCAATCTTATTTGCATTATCACCCTTGATAAGTCATGCTTATGATTTTTATCTTCTTTATTGTTATCATTAACTTTTCAGCATTTTAAATTCATTTTTCTGTTTTTTGATAAATACAAAATAAATAAAGAAAAAAAAAGAACAGCCACTGCAGAAACTTCAAGAAAAGTAACTATTCCCTCCAAGTATAGGCAACTGTCCACTGACATAAGCAATATGTGGAAACTCAAGGGGAGGGATCAGTTTGTGTTTCTATGTATGGACTGGTACTTCAGAGCACATTCCCTCAAGTGGAACACCTAACACAGGCTTAACATTAGGATGAGGAAATCAGACCTGCCTGGAGTAGATGCTGAACTGGTCCACCTCGGGACTTCTCACTCTCTTGGGGAAGGGGATGGGGGGTATGGGGAAGAAGAAAGCTGAAGGCTGACCTGGAGGAATGGGGATGGGGAAGGGAGGGAGAACAAGTGGATGCATGGGGAAGAATAAAGGACTTTATTTTATAAATCAAAGTTTAAAAAAGAAATAGCATTTTCACAAAAAGATATTTATGAATTCAATGAATCTCAATTAGAAATATTTAAAACATTCCTCACAGGAATTGAAAATACCATAAAATTCATGTTATGACAAGAGACTGGTAGGTAGTAAGAATAACTGTCAACAAAAGGAATTATGCATGAGAAATCTTATTTTAAGTTATTGGTCAGTAGAGCAGTGATAATTCCCAAAACAACATAAGCAATTACTGCTGTTCTTGATTGCCTTTCAGAGCATGAAGGTAAGATTCTATTGTAGAAGACAACATACTTCAAAAACAGGACTTTGAGACATTAAGGTGGAAATGACATGAAAGCTATCTGTTGAGGACTGACTCCATTATTACAAGAAGGAGCTTTGCAAGCTGCCAAGGGAGACAGAAAATTAATGGGTCTTTTTCAGTAGAAAATCCTATAAATCAAAATAATGACCAGTACAGAAAGACAAACACCAGGATGAAATATTGGCATTTAAGTCACTGATGATAGGGAATAGTAGTTTTATTAAGCTTAAAGCCTACTCATTAAAAAAAGGAGCTCAGGCCTGGTAAAAGTATTTTACAATATGCCAATTTAAAAATTGGCATTTTATTGTATCTTTCATTAGTGATTAGCAATCATTTTAAAATGGATTTTTTCTTAAATTAAAATGTAATTGCATTTCTACTCTTCCTTTTTATTCTTCAAACCCTTGAAATGTACTCAAATATTCCTATTTTTAAAATTAATTCTTTTGGAATTTTGTACAATGTATTTTCTTTTTTTCTGAAAATATGCTTTATATGTGCAATGGATTAGTTAATACTCATGAGTTTTCAGTTGATAACTAAAAATGATTCAACAAGGAAATCGATATTTAGCAAGTACAATGTGAAATTTGCCCGTAAACTCAGGTTGGAGAATCATGTCATTTACTTTTTTTTTTGTTATGAATAAAGAAGACATATTTTCTATCCCTATATATCCTTAATCAAGGTCCCTTCCCCCTCCCACCAGATCAGGTCATTCTTTCTTCTCCACATCAAACATATTTATTTTCTGCCGGAAACTCTTTGCAGGTATAACCTTCTTTACTAACCACCTACCTTTGCATATGCTTTTAAAATTATCTTTAATACAACCAACAAGTACAGTTTGAGCTATACATGTATTCTTGGATAAATGATTTTAGATCATGATCAACTTACCAGGAGCTACACTTCTTTCTCTTTCTCCCTTCTTCTCTCTCTCTCTCTCTCTCTCTCTCTCTCTTTCTCCCTCCCTCCCTCTCTCCCCCCCCTCTCTCTCTCTCTCTCTCCCTCCCTCCTTCCTCAACAGCTTTAAGTTATCTATATATCCTTTCATGTAGGGATAGGCCTCATGGTAATTTCTTCTCTTTATGCTGGAATGTGGTCTGGTTGGGCTTGTCTAAATTAGGCATGTGTTTTGTTGTTGTTTTGTTTTGATGTGCACGAGTGTTTTGTTCTGTCCAATATATCCTGTTAACTTGTAGAAAATACCACTAAATCTTATGTTCTTTCTAGTTCCTTTCTTACATGATCACTGAGACTTGAGAAAACAGTGTAATAAGCATGTTCACTTGGGGATGAGCCTGCAACAGTATCTTTTTCTCTATACCTTAACGCATTATGAGTTTTCTATGTTAATCATCATCAACCAAGAGAAGAAAGAGAAGAAGAATAAAAAAAATAGCCTCTATAATAATGGATGGCTCTTCATAAATCTATGGTTATAATGATAGTTATTGGGAGTTTAGACTCAATAATATGTTATTTTTATTCCCTAAGTCCTATTTTCTCCCTAACCACAGATTCTGGACAAGACAATGGTATGAATTTTAATTTCTGAAATGGGATTTATATGCCCTTTCAAAGACATGTTTAATTTCAAGAAGTAGAGCCTTCTTAGCACAGTAGGCAGCTCGTCAGTCTCATAATTTAAAGATGTTTGCTTTATTATAACAAGAGTAGGGATGCTTTTGCCATGCCTGTCAACATTGTTAATAATGTTGACATCTGGCAAAGACTAATGAATATTTTTCTACTTAGGTAATATGTATAGCCCCTTCCAACACTATGGAAACTAATAAGTATGGTTAAAGTTTACAAGTATGCAATAATTTGTTATTCCCATCTTTTGTTTATTCACTCAATTACACAGCATATGATAAAAAAAATGTGTCTTATTGTTGAGTTCTTAATAATAGCCAACAGCATTGCCAGTAGCTATTAATGTTAAGGTTCTAATGAAACTCAACTGCTAACCACTCTAAAATAGAAAACTCATATATGGCCCAGGAGTTTTTTATTTGTACCTCTTTGGGGGAACAGTGTTGCTTTTTATTTTGATCAATATGTCATCATGTGTATTGATTTTATATATACAAACTAGCCATCTAACATATTATGTCTAGGATTTTATTCCTTATTGTGAATCTATCCAAACTTTCTCTAAAGAAAGGGTCATATGTATTACTTTACATCTTCACTGATTTGAAAAAGATTGTGCTGTGGAAATGAAATTTGTTATTCTCGACTGAAAATATTCCTCTTATCCTTTGCAACTATGTAAAAGTACTGGACAGGATGGCTAGAATGCATAAAAAGATGAAGTATTGGCTTCTTTTTAAAGGACTCTATCTTTTTAGATAAGAAATTGCTTATGTCCCTAAAGAGATATAACACACAGTACCATACAATACATCCATATGAGTAATTTCTTTATTTTTTTAAGTAATTTCTTATAGCATTTGAAAGAGATAAAGAAGGGGGCATGAGCAAGATTTACATTAAAAGAAGGAGGAAGAAAAATCAGGTAAACATAGTATGCATGTATGGAATTCTCAAAAATATAGAAAATATTATTATGTGAATTTCTCTTTGGGTGAATCAAATTAACTGAAACCATCTATAATAAAAGAAAAAAATCTTGTGTATTTGGATATTGGACACTTTTAGAAAATATTAAGGTAAATATGAAACCACATTTAAAAGGTACTTCCAACTTTATTTGAAGTTGAAGATCAACTTGTAATAACCTGCTACAGGCTAAGTCATAGTTAATGCTATTCATATTAATCCAGACTCAATTATAGTGGCAAGACAAAGAGGTTTTCATTAAAACTTTAAAGACAGAGAAAAAAGGATAGTGGATATATTAATGTGACCTACCTCTGTATTGACAATGAGCAGGAGGCATTAAACATTCCATGAATACTGACAAATACTGCTAAACTAATAATTCTATAGATAAGTTTTTATTGTAAACTTCAATTTATTCTCATTTAGACAAACTAAGATGTTTTGGGCCAACTCAAAATCACATTGATTGACCAATATTAGACACTGACCTGCTGACCTGGCTGCCTTGAGCAATGAGGTTGTTCAGTTAATTGTATAATTAGACTGGAAACTTGGAAGACTTCTTAGATGGCTTATGGCAGATGTATTGTAACCACAGCTACATGCTCCTAAAACACATCCTAATTTCATGAAGACATTATCATGGCAGTTACTATTATTACATCATGAACCATGCTATAAATCTGCATATGCAAGCATAAGCAAAAGATGATTTTGTAGTCACTTCCCAAGTAGTTCAGCAGAGGACTGTCATTGTTTCAAATACATCCTTGCATTTGCAAGAGAGATAAATATGATTGGTACCAGTATGGCATCTCATTTGTGTAAAGTGTTGTATAATTGTGACTGTAGCAGATAACCTTATCTTACTCATTTCCTTGCTACTTAATTGTTCTCTTTGGCTCACTTAGTAAGATGCTGCCTAATAAAAGCCTACTCTTGAATGGCCTTTTGTATATTTATCTTTCTAATTGGCCAGTTGGGTTAGTGGGGTAGTATTGGCAGAATGGCAGAGGCACAGCAGAACAGAAGCAAAGATAGCAGCAACATTGAGAGTGCAGAAGCATAAAGATGGCCACTCAGGAAGTCCAGAGAACATCCAAGGCAAATCAACAGAAGAGACAGATAAACAAACACAAGTGAATTCTTAGAAGCCAAAGTAAATAAATGAAGCAACTATACAAAGAAGGCCATGGCTTGATGTCAAGAAGCCTCATATTTCATTGTTTAGTTAAATAGGCCTGTAAGTGTGTTTAAATTCTATAAAAGACTTCTGAGATTTAAAAATATGACTCTTCATGCTTTTTGCTATCTGCACTTGCTACTGCTTAATATTGTCAAAGGCAAGAACAAGAAAAACAGTGCTGAGGCTGCTGGTGGGTAAAGATCAGATCAATAAGCCTAGAAACTGTGTGGCTGGATCCACAAGTCCTGAACTGCTCTTTGGACTGCTAGTTCTTTAGGTTGGCAAGTCCTACACCAAAGCCTCTAACCTCCATGGCCAAATTTTCCAGGTAAACTTCTACTCACAGTTTTATTCACACAGAGCAAAGATAGTCAATTTTTCCTTAACAAAATGGTTTAAATCAGTCTGTAGTGTCTTTTATAAACTAAAAATTTTGAAAATGAGTATTTGCAAATGATACTTAAAGAATGAAAATAAAACAGTGAAAACATAAATTAATCACCTGAGCAATAGGCACAGATGTGGGAACTTGTAAGGCAGAAATGCAACTAGTGTATTACTGACTGAGCCCAGGGAAAATATATTGTATCAGACAGATTTTTTTTGGAAACTTAGGGCTATCATCAAAGACTATTGAAACACTGAAAATATAGCACTAGGAAGAAAAAGCACATTTTCATAGGATCAAATGTAATCACAGTATATATGATTTTTTAAACATTTTTGAAATTAGAAGCACACTGACAGTAATATTTTGAAACAGAAAGTGAATAACTGTATTGAAAAACAACACAATGTGTTACACTCAAAATCTTTTGAACACTTCCAAAGGCTCTACAATACATATAATTATAATAACTAAAGCAAAAGTAAAATAAATGCAATAGTAGAAATATTTATAATGATAGAATGAATGAAAATGCACAATCCTTACAATAGCATTAAAAATAGTTAATAAGATTTAGTAATTATACAAATAGAAGACATAAAAAATAAAACATGAAGAAATAAATTTTAAAATCATCAGGGATTAATTGAAAATTCACCTATAATATCAAATAAATTTCCTTCTTAATATTTATTTGGATTACATATGTTACTGATTTCAGCAACCAGAGAAATGAATTAGTAAGTAGTGAAATGTGTTTACCTTACAAAAGAATCAGTAAAATAGCTTTTATTTGGAGATGATATATTATTGACACAGTTGTGAGTAGCAAAATTTAAATATAATAGTCATAGTAAACTAAACATCTTTGAACCATTAAGTTTATTTAAATTTCAGAACATGAAACATATAAAACATTATATATAGTATAAATATTATAAATATTTAATATATATTAAAATATATATTTTTTAAAAGCTGAAGATAAATGTACAATTCTTTACATGCTAATGAATAATTAATATGAAGTGGTCAGCCCAAATCCCTACTAAAAAATTAAATGCATTGTCAGAATTAACTGAAAAATCATTTGGCATGAAACCTAATGAAAAATATATATTTATCTCTCAATTTTGCTATCAGCAATAATAGTACATCTATTCAAATATTAATAATCTAAATTTAAAATCAGTAATATTTTAATGAGAGATTAAGATAATTAAATTTTTTTTCTATAATCATTGAATTAACAAAGTGTAAAAATTCACACTTGTAGGTCCTGCAAGGTCTTAAATTACTGCTAATTTGAGTCCGGCTATTTTTAGCAGATGTAGTTTTCCATCTTATTGATATTAAGGCCCAGGACACACCGAGGGTGAGTTTAATGCAGCATCAAATTCAGAGCTGCTGTCTCCAAACACCATTTGGTATTCAAGTACTGATGCTTTCTTTATCTCATTGTAATTTAAAATCTGTAAATTTCTGTTTCTCAAAGTCTTATTTCCCATTACCAATGAAAGTTCTCCTTTTGTCTATACAGACAACTACCAGTTTGCAAACATAATGATCACCACAAATAACAGTTTTGAATTGCTTATAAGCTTTTAGAATAGTAGCCTAGGAATTTGTGTATAGTAGGCATGATAACAGATACATTAGTGATTAAATAAAAGTTAACCAATCTAAAATCTGTAGATACAGAAAGATTAGGCATAGGGACTAGGGCAGCACATGGGTCTCCCTGGGATAGGGCAATTGAATAGATTTTACTGTTAGACTGGAGCAGGATGCGAGATGAGATTTGGAAAATCATGTGAGAAGGAGGAAAGGAGATAGGATTGACATGGGGAATGTGAGAAAAGAGAGATCTAGAATTGAAGGTTATTTACAGGACAATAGTGAAACAGTGCAGTGGAAACTTTCTACAATATATCATGCCTAACTAAGGTAGTCTCCAAACAATGAGGGAGACAGAATCCCTACTGGTCATCTCTTGTCACAAAATACACCTTCAAGAGCCAGGACTAGTTTTCTTCCAATTGAGTTGTTGGATTAAAGGATTTCATGGAATCCCCAAACATTCCAGGCATACTTGTGAGAAGACTATAGGTTATTCTCCAGGACTGACAGTAAAGCTCCATTGATAAAGACAACACTCAAATAATTCATTGAATGTGGAATGGTCAAGCTGATGACTACATAGAATATTCACACCATGTTCTAGTAGCATCTATGGCAGAAAAGTACTCTAGAGGTTACCAAAAGAAAATATAAATACACAAACACAATTCCTTTGACCTACAATCTCTCTTTGCGGCAAAAATGTTAGGACAATGGTGGTGCAAACTTTGTGGAGTAAACCAGCCAATATCTGATTTGATTTAAGTCTCATCCCATGAGATAAATTCTTATCTTACAGTACTTCAGTGACCAAAAACCAGAATCCAAATAGCCCAGAAACCCAGTGTAGAACCATAAAAACAGACTACGGTTAAAAACAATAAAAGACTCTTGATGATATCCTTTATACTCAAAGATCAGTGTTCTTTAGTCATCATCAGAGATTGCCTTCTACAACAGATGAGAATCTATACAGACACCCAAAGTCAAATATTAAGAAAACAGTAAGACCACTGAACACACACCTCTAAATGGAATATTTCCATTAAATCTCTCCATTCAAAACTAGAGAAAATTCATGATAGAAAAGGCAGGCAGAATAGGAAAAAGGTCAGATAGAGAACAACAAAAGAGTAATATTCTCAGAAACAACTGGGAAAAGCTCGTGTGAACTCTCAGAGACTGAAGCAGTAAGCATAGTACCCACATGGGTCTGCTTGAGGTCCTCTGCATATATATTTCATAGCTTTCATTTTAGTACATTTATGGGACTTCTAAATGTATGAACTAGTGTGTCTCAGATTATTTTGTCTTTTCACAGGGCTTGTTATTTTTGTGTTAGCTTGTATTGTCTAAGTTTGACATGATGTTTTGTTTTATCTTAATATATTATATTCTGTTACAAAATAAGGTCTAGTTGTAAAGAATAGTTGGGAGGAGACTGGAAAAGTAGAAGGGGAAACTGTGGGCAGGATCTGTTGAATATAAAAAAATCTATTAATTAAATAACTAATTGACAAAAAGTTATAACAAATAAATTAAAGATGTTAAAGTGCCAGAAAGTCCTAATATGACTACCTTTTTGCTCAAATTTCACTTCTAAATTTTGTCTAAAATAAATAATTAATAATAATAATAAAATAAATTTTAACACAAAGCTGAAACAATTTTTCAGACCTCTAGCAGATGAAAATAAAATTCTAAAATGATTAGAAATTAATAAGGTTGATACACTATATCTTTTATTATTCCCTCAGTGACATTTGATTAAAAAACATTAAATTCTAATTTATATTAACAGAAAAATTAGTCAAATTTTGTATTATATAATCTCTATACATAAAGTTGACATATATTCTATTTCTACCCTTGAAAAACATTCCCAGAGATATGCACACACTAGTTGTATGCTGTGTGTGCTTATAAGCTTATTAAAATTAATAGTTTTGTATAATTTTATCAAGATTTAGTATATTATTCATGGTACTTAAAAGAAGTATGTATGTAGATGTAGAAGAATGTAAGTGTCAGTTTTATCATTTTAAATTTCATAAAATTATCTGATGAGAAAGCTTACCTGGAACCAAGGTTTTAAGGTTTTAAATACTTGGTACCAAATAAAAATGGCAATAAAAAATAAACAAATAAATAGATAAATGAAATCTCCTTTTATAAATTATTTCTAACCTTGAGTTCCAGCCAAGAGTTTTGATTTTGTAAGCCATCACCTCACCAGCTGTCTTGATGCACCCCTGCCATGCCCTCACTATTTCTTTTCTCAGTGGTGCATGTGCTCACATGTAAATAATAGATAGGGTACATTAAGACATGGGGTAAATTGAACAGGTTTATTTGGCACTGAGAAAACATCTGCTGTATAAAATCAAAATTAATTGCCATCATGAGTTTTCTGTACTAACTTGCAAAATAATTGTTTCTCTAAGTAATTCTAACAAAACACTTACACCTACATACACAAACACACACGCGCACGAGCACACACACACACACACACACACACACACACACACACACACACACTCATAGAACTTGAGCCCTCAGCTCTCAGGGTCAGAATTCTGTGGCACTGAACTCCAAAGCAATTGCATTTCTCATCATTTTTTGATCTCTCAAAGTAAGGTAGGGCTGAATAAAAATAGAATCAGAATGAGTGTACTCATGTCCCCTGAAGTCTTTGCTGCACATTCTATGATTCTTCAGGAAGCACTTCTTTAAAATCTGAATTAAGGAAGGTCTCTCTTTTTCAATGTCTAACTATCCTTTGTCATTCTGCGCTCACTCTTCAATACTATATTATTTTATTTCATTAACATTGACAACTGATATTCCCAATCTTTCTTTAAATAAACCATGAAGATTAAATCTGGTTGTTTTGAATAAAATAAAAATAAAACTATTATAAAAATGCCGAATATTTCTGTACAGAGACATCACAATTTTTTGGAAGAAAATACAGCATAGCTTTGAAAAATATTTATCATTTGCAACTCAATATTCTAGTGTCTTTCTATATCTACCTGAAGAAGAATGTACAAATATTTGGTCCATGTAACTCAAAATTATGATGATGAAACCTAGGGGCTAATGTTTAGCATACATGTTCATGGCAACTGTGGAAATCAAATCTAGTATTTGGATCATATTCTTCAAGAGGTGACTTTGATTGGAAACAGTTAATTCCAAAACTGTCAAAAATAATCATGCCCCCATCTCTGACATCCTGGACTAAGAAATATTTTTCAGTATATCATAGTTTTTTCCATATTATTTTCCAATATTTTTTCTCAAAGTTGAATACATAGTAGAGAGACAAATTAAGGAAAAAAGTCTTGTATGTACAAAGTGAAATAACAGGTACATTAAGAGAAAACTCAATGAAACTATACCCATTATAGAATTCCTAAGTTCAGTGTTTATGCCACAGCAATGTTTATAAGTCTTCATGTGATTCTAACGTGCTCCCTACCAAATTCCTTCTGTTACATTTCTGCTTAACTGCTTAACTGCTTATCAGCTAATTACATAATTTGCCTCCCTGCTTAGTAAATTAAAATCTCAGTTCTCCTGCTTATAGTGCATTCACTCCAGATGAGTCAACATCTGTAGAGAAAGGATAGCAGCCATTCAGCAAGGATGCTGTTGTTTCCCAGAATTAAATACTGAAAATGTCAACAGGACTCCACTCAGAGGTCTGTTCTGCAAAGCAAACAAGCCAAACATATTTAATTGAATGCATCAAATATAAGAATACTCTACAAAAATCAGTGACTATGTATTTTAAAATAATTTTAACCTTTACCTTAAATTTTCTTTTATTCTCATCACTAATGTGTTACCTTAGTATAGCATTTTGAATATTAGAAGACCTACTATTTCTGTCCCTTTTGTTTTATAACACCCATGAAGTAGCAAGGTTCAAGATTAGCATATTTAATTTATACACAAAAACTGTAAATTTGATTACCATATGATGTCATTTCCACAAAGTTACCTCACCTTTAATGTCTCTCCCAGTATTTACATGTTGACACTGCCCTTTTGATCTTGAGAATACTGGGTTTTAATTTTAAAACTTGTAAAGTTGTGAAGAAGGAAGTTAATTTTAAAATGTGAGTTTGAAACTGAAAATCTCAGTGGGAAAAAGTTGTAAATGAAAACTAGGAAGCAATGTCTAATCCTGGAAATGCATCATAAATGAGGGAGATTCTCTAAGAATGAACCTGAATAATTTCACACCCTACAATTTTTCTTATTTTGTTTTTATAATGCAAACATTTACTTCAAAATATATATGATTATATAATTCAGTTGTTAATTTTTCAAGTGTCAGTTATAACTTAACAATTCAAAAAACAGATCTTGTAAAGTTTCAACACATTTTCTTCCACAAATGATCACAATCAGTCTTCTTTCATCACTTCACATATGACTTCTTAATTATTATTAATGATTAAGGTTTTAGAGCATGAACAAATTATAAGATGCTATACTCTTATAGAAGTCTCTCTCTCTCCCTCTCTCTTTTCCTTTCTTTCCTCCCCTCTTTTTCTTTCTCCTTCCCCCTTTTTTCTTTTCTTTCTAAGTGTCTCTAATAAATAAATATTACACCTTCTTTGGTTCTCATTTGTTCTTTATCTGACTTTATTTTTCAGAGTATTATAATGTAGAAAAAAAGTATAATTCTTTGGTGTAAGATGTAATTTATATTAACTTTTTATTAAATTATCATATAGATAGGTTATGGTAATATTGTGTCATTGATTGCAAAATATTATGGTGTAGTCTTTAAAATAGAGACATCCAGAGAATATTATTTCCCTATTATATTGAATATTACATTAAGGCATGTAAAAAATCTACAAGGTTGCTGTATTTTTTTTTTAAACTTTATTTATTTATTTGCCTTGGTGTTTGCCTGGAACTGGAACTACAGACAGTGGTTAGCTGCCATGTGGGTGCTGGGAATCGAACCCAGGTCCTCTGGAAGAGCAGACGGTGCTCTTAACTGCTGAGCCATCTCTCCAGCCCCCAGTTGCTGTATTTCTATGAATTACATTAACCTTAAGTGTTTTAACTTTCAAAAATGTGTCATTAAAATGTACTTTTACGTGAATTGTGGTTTTAGCCCCAAGGAATAATGTGAGTATATCATTCATAGTACCCTAAATTGATTTCCAAAAATATTACAAACAGAATTTAGATTTGGCTGGAGAGATTGCTCAGAGGTTAGGAGCGCTGACTGATCTTCCGGAGATTCTTACTTCGATTCCCAGCAACCACATGGTGGCTCACAACCATCTATGATGAGACCTGGTACCCTCTTCTTTACACTCTATACATAATAAATAAATAAATAAATATTTTTTAAAAAAGAATTTAGATTTGATCAATAAAACAAAATATCGAAACGAGGAATTACTGAAAGAAAAGCAAACTTCGCTCCAGGGCAAGCTGAATCATCATAAACGGATGCCTTGGAATTGTCTAGAGCAGATTCAGAGGTGAGTGGATTTCAGCTCTTGGAACACCTAGAGAATTCCTCTCCGGGCCCAGGGACACGCCCAAGGCTCTAATGTCACTCTTTCGAATCATGGACTCAAAACCAGAGCAGAGTCAGAGTTCCTGCAGACCCTGGGTCCAGAGCAGACAGGAGACACATAACCCCTCTATACACAACTGACTAGGTGCTGACTAAGAGTGAAAAACTGAAGCAATGAGCAGACACCAGTGCAAATATACATATAACAATACAAAGAATAACAAGTCAGCCACAGAAGAAATGGATGCTTCTACAACACCAAGACCTGAGTAGAGCAACGAAGAGGAAATCTAAGGAAATAACATAAAAAACACCTTTATGAAGATTATAGAAGCCTTAACAGACTATATTTTAAAAAGTCCCTTAAAGAAATAGAAGAAAATACAAAAAAAATATTGGAAGAAATGAACAAATCCTTCAAATAAAACCAAGAAAAGGAAAATCAACAAAGGAAAGAAACTTTTAAGAAACTAAAAATTAAAATAGAAACAATAAAGAAGGCATAAAACAAGGCAAAGAATGAAATAGAAAATCTGAAGAAACAGTCTGGAACTACAGATACAAGCATATCCAAAAGAATCCGAGATATGAAAGAGGGGATCTCTGGAGTGGAAGATTCATTAGCAAAAATAGATATATCAGTCAAAGAAAAGACTAAAATTTAAAAAGTCATAACATAAAATGTTTAGGAAATTTGGAAACACCATGAAAATACTATACCTGAGAATAATAGGAATAGAAGAAGAAAAAGTAGTAGTAGTTGAAGAAGAAGAAGAAGAAGAAGAAGAAGAAGAAGAAGAAGAAGAAGAAGAAGACGACTAGTTTAAAGTCAAAAATATTTTATTCAATAAAGTCATAGAAGAAAGCTTTCCCAACCAAAAGAAGAAAATACCAATAAAGATATAAGAAACGTGTAGAACATCAAATAGATTAGACCCACCCCCCAAAAAATTTCTGTCTGCCACATAGTAATCATTCCACAAAATATACAGAACAAAGGAAAAAATTTAAGAGCTCCAAAAGAAAAGGACAAACTTACATATAAAAGCAGAACCATCAGAATAACACCTGACCATTCAATGAAAGCAAGAGGGTCCTGGTCAGAAGTTATGCAGACACTAAAAGAGCATGTTTGCCAACCCAGATTACTATACCCAGGAAAACTGTCAATCGCCATAGATGGAGTAAGCAAAATATTTCATGACAAAATCAGATTTAAATAATACCTATCTACCAATCCAGCCCTCCAGAAAGCATTAGAGGGAAAACTCCAACCTAAGGAAATCAGATACATCCATGAAACCACAAACAATAGATAATCTCACAAAAGAAAAGCCCAAAGAAAGGAATTACATACAACCTAACATGAAAGCTAACAGGAAATAACTATCAGTGGTCATTAATATTCCTTAATATCAGTGGACTCAGTTCACCTATAAAAAGACACATTCTAACACAATGAATGCAAAAATAGAAGCCATCCTTCTGCTGCATACAAGAAACACACCTCAACTTCAAATGCAAACACAGGCTCAGAGTAAAGGGTTGGAAAAAGATTTCCAAATCAAATGGACCCAAGAAACAAGCTGGTATTGCCATCCTAATATTTAACAAAGTAGACATCAAATTAAAAACAATCAAAAGAGACAAGGAAGAACATTACTTACTCATTTCAGAAAAAAATGATCAAGATGAGATCTCAGTCCTGAATATTAATACCCCTAATATAATGACACCTACATATGTAAAAAAAAATACTGCTAAAGCTTAAACCCAATGTCAAATGTTATACTCTAATAGTGGAAGATTTCAGTACTCCACTTTCACCCTTGGATAGGTCAACCAGACAGAGACTCAACAGAGACATTAGGGGTCTAATGGAGGTTAGGATGGGAATAGATTTTATAGATTTTACCAAACTTTCCACCCAAGTACAGAGGAATATATATATTTCTCAGGACACCATGGGTCTTTCTCTAAAATTGACCACATAATTAGCCATAAGGTAAATCTCAATAGATACAAAAAATGAAAATAACCTCTTGTATCATATCAGACTACCATCAAAAGTTAGAGTTCAACAACATTAAAAATCACAGAAAGCTTATCAACTCTTAGAAACTAAATTCAAAGAACTGAACCACCTCTGGGTCAAGGAAGAAATTATGAGAGATATCAAAGACTTCCTAGAATTTAACGAAAATGAGTCACCAAAATGCCCAAACTTATGGGACACAATGAAAGCAGTCTTAAGAGGAAAATTCATAGAACTAGATGCCTATATAAAAAAACTAGACAAATCCCACAATAGAGAACTAACAGCACAGCTGAAAGCCTTAGAACAATTGGAAGCAAACTTACCTAGAGGGAGTAGACAGCAGGAAATTTCAAACTTAGAGATGAAATCAATACAATTGAAACAAAAAGAACAATACAAAGAATCAATGAATGAAAATTTGGTTCTTTGAGAAAATCAAAAAAAGTGGATAAAACCCTTATCCAAACTAACCAAAAAGCAGAGAGAGAGTATCCTAATCAACAAAATTAGAAAAGAAAAGAGAGACATAACAACAGCTTCCAAGGAAATACAAAAATTATAAAGTCATACTTTCAAAATCTGTATTTCACAAAAATGGAAAATCTAGAAGAAATGGAGAGCTTTCTTGTCCAGTACCACTTATCAAAATTAAATCAAGATCAGAATAAAGACCTAAACAGACCTATAACACCAAAGAAAACTGAAGTTGTCCTTAACAACTTCCCAAGTAAAAAAGTCCAGGTCCAGATTGTTTCAGTGCAGAATTCTAATGGACATTGAAATAGGAACTAATACCAATACTCCTCAAACTGTTCTGTACAGTAGAATTTGAAGGAATATTGCCAAACTCTTTTTATGAGGCTATAATAACCCTGATACCCATGGCACTCAAAGACACAACTAAGAAGGAGAAATATAGAACAATTTTTCCCATGAACATTGATGCAAAAATTTTCAAAAAAATTCTGGCAAACTGAGTACAACAACATGTAAAAAAAAAAATCATCCACCACAATCAAGCAGGCTTCATCTCAGAAATCCAGGGAAGGTTTAATATGTGAAAAAATATTAATGTCATCCAACATATAAACAAACTGAAGGAAAAATATCACATGATCATAGCCTTAGATGCTAAAAATTCCTTTGACAAAAGTCAACACTCCTTTAAGATAAATGTCCTGGAAAAATCAGAAATACAGGGAAAATATTTTAATATAATAAAGGGGCTTTACAAGAAGCCGACAACCAACATCACTAAATGAAGAAAATCTCAAAGCAATCACACTAAAATCAGTTAATAGACAAGTTTTTCCCCTCTCCTCTTATCTATTCAATATAGATCTCTAAGTTTTAGCAAAAGAAATATGATAACAAAAGGAGATTAAGTGGATACAAATTGGAAAAGAAAAAAGTAATACTAGCTCTCTTTTCAGAAGATATGATTACATGCATAAATGACCCACATAATTCTACCAGGGAACTTCTACATCTAACAAACACCCTCAGCAATGTAACAGAATACAAGATTAATTCAAAGAAATCAGTAGCCCTCCTCTACACTAAAGACAATCAGGCTGAAATAGAACTAAAGGAAACATCACCCTTTATAATAGCTGTAAATAGCATTGAATACCTTGGTGTAACTATAACCAAAGAAGTAACAGATCTTTTTGACAAAAACTTTAAATTACTGAAGAAAGAAATTGAAGAGAATATCAGAAAATGGAAAGATCTTCCACGTGCCTGAATAGGAAGGATCAACACAGTATGAATGGCAATCTACAGATTCAATGCAATTGCCATCAAAATCCCAATACAATTTTTTACAGACATTGAAAGAACAATACACAATTTTATTTGTAATAACAGGAAATCCAGGATTACCAAAACAATTTTGTTCAACAAAAGAACCTCAGGAGGTAACACCACTCCCACTTCAAGTTATACCATAGAGCTACAGTAATAAAATCAGCTTGATAGTGGCATAAAAACAGACTTGTGTATTAATGAAATCAAATTGAAGACCCCAATACTAACCCACACAGCTATTAACAACTGATCTTTGACAAAGAGGCCCAAAATATTCAATGGAAAACAGAGAGTATCTTCAACAAATTGTGTTGGCATAACTGAATGGTAGTGTGTAGAAAAAAATGCAAATAGATCCAAGTCTGTCACCTTGCAAAAAACTCAAATCTAGGTGGATCAAAGACCTCAACGTAAATCCAGCCACACTGATCTATCAGATAGAAAAGGAAGTGGAAAATAATATCTAAAGCATTGGCACAGGTGACCATTTCCTAAATATAATACTAGTAACACTGACACTAAGAACAGCAATCAATAAGTGGGACCTCCTGAAACTGAGAAGCTTCTGTAAGGCCAAAGACACAGTCACTAAGTCAAAATGCTAGCCTACAAAATGGGAAAAGATTTTCACCAACCCTACAAGTAACAGAGGACTGATCTCTAACATAACTCAGGAAACCAGAGCCCAAAGTCCTAATTAACACTATTAAAAGATGGGGTTCAGAACTAAAAGGGAATTCTCAGCAAAAGAATTACAAATGGCTGAAAGGCACTTGAAAAAAATCCTCAACAGATTTATCTATCAGAAAAATGCAAATAAAAACAACTTTGAGATACCACCTTATACCTGTCATAATGGCTAAGATTCAAAACACAGATGACAGCATATGCTGGAGAGGTTACAGAGCAATGGGAACACTTCTCTATTGCTGGTGGGAGTGTAAGCTTGTTCAGTCACTGGAATGCAGTATGGTGGTTTTTCAGAAAACTGGGTATCAACCTCCCCAAGGATCCAGCTGTACCACTGTTGGACATATACCCTAAAGATAAACATTCGTATCTCAAAAGCATTAGCTCAACTATGTTCATAGCAACATTAATCATAATAGGAAGAACCTGAAAACAACCTAGATGCCCCTCAACTGAATAATGGATTAACAAACTGTGGTACATCTACACAATGAAGTACTACTCAGCAATAAGAAAAATAATATCCTAAAATTTGTAGGCAAATGGATGGATTTGGAGAATATCCTCCTGAGTATCACAAACCCAGAAAAATACGAAGGTCATATACTCACACATTAGTGCACTTTAAACAAAAAGCAAAGAACACCCAAGGTGAACAGCTTTGAATCTGATACACCTTAGACTGGCACCATGGAGCCCATTCCCTCCAGAGGAACACTTGACCCAGTCTTGATATTAGGATGAGGAAATTGGACTTACTAGGAGTGGATGCTGAACTAATCCACCCTAGGACCTCTTGCCCTTTCTGGGGAGGAGATGGGGGAATGTGGAGAAAAGAACCTAACGGGGAGAGGTTGGGAGTTGGAAGGGAGTTAGAACAAGAAGATACATAGATAACACATGAGACTTTGTTCTATTAAAAAAAAAATAAAAACAAAAGTTAACTCCCAACAAGATTTAAGTGTTTCTAATGGGAAAGGATGTTTAAAGCCAATATGTTCAAGTCTACTTCTTGTAAGATATTTTCAGTACAGGATTATAGTACTTATCATAGGTTAAAATGATCAAATATTTTATAAAAATTTCTATTCTACCTTTATACATCTAGTCTCTTATATTTGGTCAATCATTAGAGATAGGTCAGAAAATAATCCTGCAGGGCATCACTTATTTACATATTCAAATATCCCTACCAAAAACTGATTGTATTCTGAAATAACATCTCAGTATGAGTTCTCCATTCTCCCCTCATTCAGGGATATAAAATTACTAGAGGGAATATTGTCAGCACTTGTCAAGTATTTATTGTAATTCATATAAAAATGTAACATGTAGAAAATAAATACATCAGCTGTAGCAATGATTTCTCCAATATTGCAAAAATCCTTCAAGTTAATTTAAAAATTCTTAATATGTTTGACAAGCCAAGGTGTAAATGATAACCTTGGCTTATATACATAGTCTTTCTCTCTAGACTGGTAAAATCTATCCTTTCTTTATTCAGAGGGCAAACTGACATGGATTCATCATTTTGTATTTTGTAACTCAACAAAGCACTATTTATTAGAAACAAAACAATACATACACATTAAGAAAAATGATAAAGAATAAAATCATTATTCATTACATTTATTTCTCACATGTAGCAGTGTAGATTTATCAATTAAAACCCATCCTGCAAATAAAACTGAGACAAAATGATATTAAAGATTGAAAGTTTCAAAAATAAAAAGGTGGTCATTTTTGTTCTTTCACCAGAGACAATCTTTCAGGAGAAATTTCTTTAACAAAAATATAAAGAAGAATATTTTATAACTTTATAAGTATGTCTTTCAATGTTTTTACTTCCTCTAGTAAAACTGAATGAGTTTCACTACAGGTCTACTTAAAACAACCCAATGAAATAAAGATCAAATGACCTCTTTTTTTCTCAAACACTGAATAGCTGTTTGAACTTGAACTAGTTCCAACCTTTTTAAACCTCATTTTTTAAGTCCATTATTAGTCTTTGTTGATTGTTGTGAAGAGGCAATAAGGTGCTGACATCTGGAACTTGTTTTGGCAGCTATTCACTTCATTAGTATTAAAACATATATCTTAACTTAAAGTCATTCTATTTTCTAAGTCTTATACTTATCTGAGAAAGTTTGAAAAACCCTGTCCCTTGAGACCTAATTAATATACATTTCAGTAAGCATGAGAAAATTGCTTTACTGAAAGATATTGCAAACAATTCCTATTTAAGTCTGGTCAGTTTGCTGTTATACAACTAAGCAAAGACTTGTAATAACAAAAACATTTGAACCAGTTAGATAAGTTTTCAGTTTTATATCTACCATACTATAAAAACCCAGGAAAAAAGTGATTCTTTGAAACTGGCATTCAAATAATATGCCAAAATCCACTTATTTATTAAAGCATTATGTATTTACTTGGACATTATACACTAGAAATAGATAACACTGTTATATTTATAAAATATTTGCTTAACTATGAAAAGATGTGTTACTATTTTACCTTGCCTCCATAAGGCCCCTGATTTGTCTAATAAAAAGCTGATAGCTAATAGAAAGGGAAGAACTTCTGGCTAGGCAAAGTAAGTAGGAGGGAGAGTTGAGACTGGCAAGGAACTAAAGGGAAATGACAGAGCAAGGGCAGGGGCCAGACAGAAAGACAGACAGAGGAAGCAGGAAAGTAAGACCTATGAAATGAAGGTTAAAAAAGCCCTGAGGCAAAATGTAAATGAACATAAATGATATAAATTAACTTAAAAGTGCTAGTTGGATAAGTCTAAGCGAAGGCCAAACATTCAAAATAAATGTCTCCCTAGCATTACTTGGCAGCTTTACTTGGATTAGTAACCCAAGGAAAAATTCAACTTCTCATTTATTTCTGTTTTTGTTGTCTCAGACAAGTTTGTCATACTATATTAGGCAATTTTGATTTTTTTTTTGGCAGCTTTTATACTATACTTATCACTATGGTTCATTGTGACTACTTTCCTTGTGACATCCTGGATTATTTTAGTATGTCTTATCTTTTCATGTTTAATAGAAAATTATTTGAATTTTGAAATTATATCTGTCACTCAGAATATTAATTTATTTTACTAATTTTATGAGTAAAATGAACAATCTGGTATTTAAGTTTCATGATATGTCAAAAATTCATATAAAATATATTTCTCACAATAAAACATTTTAAAACTATATAAATTGTTGACAAAATGCATTGAAGCTTAAATATGCTGATTTATACTGGAATAATAAACTTTTTCACATATTGCTAAAAATAAGCAAGCATATACTTCTAAATTGATCTGTCAAATACTTTTAGAAAATTTTAAATGTTTGTAACATCTATGATATTGAAATTCTTGAAACATTTTTGTAAATTTATGTGAAATCTCCATGAATTCAATGCAAACAGAGATGAAGGAAAACATTGTATATATAAAATACTTTGCTCAAATCATGAAATATGGTAGTGGTTTAAATAAAGTCAAATTTCTTATATGTTGCAAAATTTCTAAGAGTTTTTTAATGTGTGTCTTTGCTCTGTACTTTGAGAGGGGATATGTGGTATATATATATATATGATACAAAACAATACTCTGTGTCCTGGGAGCCAAATGTCTTGCTATCAGCACTATTTTTGCTACCTATTGTCTACTACAGATTAAACAGCAATTCCTAAACTCTTTTATAACAGTGTTTTTCTTTTCTCCCAAAAAGTAAATTAAAAAGAATATGACATTTACTATGAATGTATACAAAAACTTTACATTTGTTAAAAAATGGAATGACCACCAGGTGCTGTCTGTGGAGTTTGTCCCCACACACTCTGTAGCAGACAGAGATAAACTTTGTCTTCCAGGGTCCTTGCAGCTGCTGCTGAGGGAATTTGCACAACCACCTGCCTCCAACTGAGCAAACAGAGAAAGATTGAAGACTTGAAATTCAGTTCCCTGCCCAAAGCAGAGGTAGAGATTGAGCATACCTTTTATTCAGAGGTGACAGGACACAAACAAGCCCGCATGCTACAGCTGACTAGGAGACACTGAATTGTGAACCCCTGAAGCCATGGGCAGATGCCAGTGCAAAAATATATAAAATTATGTAAAAAATAACAAGGTAACTCCAGAAGAAAGTGACAATCCTACAAAAACAAGACATGAACTGAGCAATGAAAAGGAAACAGAAGGAAGCAACAATAAAATTCCTTTATGATGATCATCAAAACTCTCAAAGAAGATATGAAAAATAGCCTTAAAGAAATAGAATAAAATACAAACAAAAAACTGGAAGAGATGAACAAATCTATAAAAAAAAAAAAAAAACAAGAAAAAGTAAAACAAAAAATGAAAGAAACACACCAGGAACTAAAAACTGAAATAGAAGCAATAAAAAAGGGCATAAAATGAGGCAAAGATGAGAAAAGAAAACATGAAGAAAAGCTGGAACCACAGATAAAAGCATAACCAGTGGAGTTCAAGAGATGGAAGATAGAATCTCTGAAGTGGAAGACTCAGTAGCTCAAATAGATATATCAGTCAAAGAAAATACTAAAACCAAAAAAGCCATAACTCAAAATGTTCAGGAAATCTGGGACACCATGAAATAACCTAACTTGAAAATGATAGGAATAGAAGAAGGAGAAGAATACCAGCTCAAAGGCACAGATAATGTTTTCAATAAAATCATAGAAGAAAATATCCCTAACCGAAAGAAGGAAATGCCTGTAAAGATACAAGAAGCTTACAGAACACCAAACAAATATGACCCCCCCAAAAAGTCAGTGTGCCACATTATAATCAAGCCACATAACAAACAGAACAAAGAAAAAAATTTTTATACAAAATATGACTTTATTGTAATAAAAAATAAAAAAAGAAGTTCGGTTAAGGGGTTGTTAACTATGAAATACTGAATATGTAGCAACTGTGAGACAGACAAAACTAACAGTGGTGATGCCAGACATATATTTGCATTGGTAAATCATATTTGTAGATGAGAAACAATACCTCAAGAAACAACCTTGAAAAAGTAACGTTGATAAGTATCAGAACAACGTAAAATTTTAACAGCTGCTAAAGAAAAGGGCCAAGTTATACATAAAGGCAGATCCATCAGAATAACACCTGACTATTCAATGGAAACAGTGAAAGCTAGAAGGGCTTGGTCAGAAGTTATACAGACACTAAAAGAGCATGGCTGCCAAACTAGAATACTATACCCTGCAAAATTATCAATCACCATAGATGGAGTAAACAAGGTATTTCATGACGAAGTCAGACTGAAACAATATCTATCTACCAATCCAGCACTACAGAGAGAATTAGAGGGAAAACTCTGACCTTAGGACCCCAGATACACCCATGAAACTACAAACAATTAATAATTCCACAGAAGAATGCTTCACAGAAAGGAAATACAAACAAGTTACCACAAAAAAAAAAGGCAGGAAAAATCAATCAGTGGTCACTAATATCCCTTAATATCAATGAACTTAACTCTCCTATAAAACATCACACACTAACAAGATGGATACAACAACAGAAGCCATCCTTCTGTTGCCTGCAAGAAATACACCTCAACCACAAAGACACACACAGGCTTAGAGTAAAGGGTTGGGAAAAGATTTTCCAGTTAAATGGTCTTACAAAACGAGCGAGGGTTGCAACCCTAATAAATAACAGAAAGACTTTAAGCTAAAAACAATTAAAAGGGACCAGGATAGTCATTACTTATTCTTCACAGGAAAAATTGATCAGGAGGAAATTTCAATCTTGAAACCCAAACCCTAACCCCTAATATAAAGGCACCTACCTATTTAAAAGAAAATCTGCTAAATCTCGAATCCCACATCAATTCTTAGACCCTAATAGTAGGAGACTTCAATACCCCACTTTCAACCCTGGATAGGTCAACCAGACAGAGACACAACAGAGAAATAAGGAGTCTAATAGAGGTTATGATGCAAATGGTTTTAATAAATATCTACAGAAGCTTCCACCCAATTGCAAAGGAATATAAATATTTCTCAGTTCCTCATGGAACTTTCTCCAAAATTAACCACATAATTGGTCATAAAGAAAATATCAACAGATAAAAAAAATGGAAATGATCATTTGTAACAATCGGACCACCTGGGCCTAAAGTGACAGTTCAACAACATCAAAAGTCAAAGAAAGCCTACCAACAATGGAAATTAAACATCACTCAGCTGAACCATCTCTGGGTCAAGGAAGAAATTAATAAAGAAATCAAAATCTTCCTAGAATTTAATGAAAATGAAGCCACAACATATCCAAACGTGAGGGACACAATGAAAGCAGTCTTTAGAGGAAAATTTATAGTGTTAGATGCCTACATGATAAACCTAGAGAAATCTCACACTAGAGACCTAACAGCTCAGCTGAAAACCTTAGAACAATTAGAAGCAAACTCACCTAGAAGGAGTAGTAGACCGCAGAAAATAATCAAACTTAGAGCTGAAATCAATAAAATTGAAACAATACAAAGAATCAATGGATCTAAGAGTTGGTTCTTTGAGAAAGTTAACAAGATAAATAAGCCCTTAGCCAAAGTAATCAAAAAACAGAGACAGAGTGTTCAAATCAACAAAATCAGAAATGAAAAGGGGAACATAACAACAGACCCCCAGGAAATCCAGAGAAATATCAGATCATACTTTGAAAATCTGTATTCCACAAAATGGAAAACCTGAAGAAAATGACAGCTTTCTGGACAAGTATCATCTACCAAAATTAAATGAAGATCAGATTAATTACCTAAATAGGCATATAATACTTAAGGAAATTGAAGCTGTCATTAAAAGCCTCCACAAAAATAAAAGCCCTGGTCCAGATGGTTTCAATGCCAAATACTACCAGACATTTAAGAAGAATTTCTACCATTACCCCTCAAACTACTTATCACAGTAGAAACTGAAGGAATAGTGCCAAATTCCTTATATGAAGCCACAATTTCCCTAATAACCAAGCCACTCAAAGTCACAACAAAGAAGGAGAATTACAAACCAATTACCCTCATGAACATTGATGCTAAAATTCTCAACATAATTTTAGCTAACCACATACAACAATGTATAAAAAATATCATCCACCACGACCAAGTAGTCTTCATCCCAGAAATGCAGAGGCTGCTAAACATATGAAAAAGAGTAAATGTTATCAATCATATAAAAAAACTAAAGGAACAAAACCACATGATCATATCCATAGATGCTGAAAAAGCCTTTGACAAGATCCAACACTCCTTTATGATTAAAACCCTGGAGAGATCAGGAACAAAGGGAGATTACCTGAATATAATAAAGGCGATTTACAAGAAGCAGACAGCCAGTATCAAATTTAATGGAGAAAAACTCAAAGCAACCCCACTAAAGTCAGGAACTAGACAAGGATGTCCTCTCTCCCCTTATCTATTCAATATAGTTCTCGAAGTTTTAGCTAAAGCAGTAAGAGAATGAAAGGAGATTAAAGGGCTACAAATTGGAAAAGAAGAAGTGAAGCTATCTTTATTTGCAGATGATATGATTGTATACATAAGTGACCAACAAAATTCTTCCAAGGAACTGCTACAGCTGATAAACACCTACAGCAATGAAGCAGGATAAAAGATTAAGTCAAATAAATCAGTAGCCCTTCTATACACTAAAGATAGAAGAGCTGAAACAGAAAAAAGGGAAGCATTACCCTTCATAATAGCAGCAAATAGTATTAAATACCTAGGACTAAGTATAACCAAAGAAGTAACAGACCTATTTGACAAAAATTTTAAATCACTAAAGAAAGAAATTGAAGAGGATATCAGAAAATGGAAAGCTCTCCCAGGTTCCTAGATTGGTAGGATCAACATAGTAAAAATGGCATTTCTACCAAAAGCAATCCACAGATTCAATTCACTGCCCATCAAAATCCCAACACATTTTTTGGACATTGAAAGAACAATACTCAATTTTATTTGGAATAGCAATCCTGGAAAGCCAGGATTGCCAAAACAATATTAATCAACAAAATAACCTCAGGAGGTATTACCATCCCTGACTTCAAGTTATACTATAGAGCTACTGTAATAAAAAACAGCCTGGTACTGGCATAAAAACAGACTTGTGGATCAATGGAATAGAACTGAGGGTCCAGACATTAACCCAAAAACCTATGAACAACTGATCTTTGACATAGAGGCCCAAAATATTCAATGGAAAAAAGATAGTATATTCAACAAATGGGGTTGGCATAGCTGGATGGAAGTGCGTAGAAAACTGCAAATAGATCCATGCCTGTCAGCCTGCACAAAACTCAAATCCAAGTGGATCAAAGACCTCAACATAAACCCAGCCACTTTAAAATTGATAGAAAAGAAAGTGGGAAATACACTTGTACAAATTGGCACAGGCGACCACTACCTAAATATAACACCAGTGGCACAGACAGTAAGACCAACAATCAATAAGTGGAATTTCCTAAAGCTAAGAACCTTCTGTAAAGCCAAAGACACTGTCAATAGTACAAAATGACAGCCTACAGAATGGGAAAAGATTTTTACCAACCCTAAAAATAACCGAGGACTGATCTCTAAGATATATAAAGATCTCAATAATCTAGAGTCCAAAACCTTGAATAACCCAATCAAAAAATGGGGTTCAGATCTAAAAAGGGAATTCTCAGCAGAAGAATTCTTAATGGCTGAAAGGCACTAGAAATGTGCCAATCATGTTTAGCCATCAGAGAAATGCAAATAAAAACAACTTTGAGATACCACCTGACATCTGTTAGATTGGCTAAGATAAAAGACACAGAGGACAGCCTATGCTGGAGAGGATGCGGAGCAAGGGCAACATTCTTCGATTGTTGGTGGGAATGTAAGCCCCTTCAGCCACTTTGGAATGCATTATGGCAGTTTCTCAGAAAATTGAGAATCAATCTCCCCAAGATCACAGACACACTCCAAAGGCATTAGCTCAACTATGTTCATAGCAGCGTTTTTGGTAATAGCAAGAACCTAGAAACAACCTAGATGTCCCTCAACTGAAGAATGGATTAACAAACTGTGGTACATCTACACAATGGAGTAATACTCAGCAGTAAGAAAAAATGTTATCCTTAAATTTGCAGGCAAATGGATGGGTTTGGAGAATATCCTCCTGAGCAAGGTATCACAAACTCAGAAAGATAAGCAGGGGATGTACTTATTAGTGGGCTCTTAAAAAAAAAAAAAGCAAAATGCAAACCATGCCCAAGCTGCAAACCACAACCACTGAACAGCTTGGGATCAGAAGCACCCAGGACTGACTCCTTGGATCCCACTCCCCCTAGAGGAATACCTGACTCACTCTTGAGGGAGGGGGGAGAAAACTGGATCAGCCAGGAGTGGAGACAGAACTAAGCAATATTGGGGCAGTAGGACCATGGCACTGCCTGTTGCCTTCCCAGGGAGGGGATGGAGATTTGTGGAGAAGAAAGAATGACCTGATGTGTTGTGAGGGGGAAGGGACCTTGAATAAGGACATGCAAGTTTAGAAAGTGTGACTTCTTTGTTCATAATAATAATAATAATGCAAGAAAAAATGTAATGACCACATAGTATCACAGAAATAGAAGAAATTACTACCGTGCTACCTAGTATAATGGGGAAAAATATATCTACATGTAACTCAGATAGACATTAAAATTTTATTAGAAAATTTTGAAAATGGTATCTTTTTTCTTTTAAACTATATTTACTACTCCATACATGATTAATGTATTTACATTATTTACATTGTTCATTGTCATTGCTGTATTTATCTTGTGTAACTTTTCTTTCTCTCAAATCCAAGACATTTCCTACTTAAGCTATTATTCACACACACACACACACACATACACACACACACACAGTGCTTCCATTCAGGGTTGCTCCTATGAAAACAAGTAATTTTATCACTCAAACAGCAGTTATTATTTCAACAGTTAAAAATAGAATCTTTTCGAACTGGCATACCTCAGAGATGTCACTGTATGAGAATTTTATTTAATTTCAAAACTTAAATGTGTTTATAGGTAGAACTGCAAATTAGGATATAAAAGTTCCTGTAAGAAATCTTAGAGATAGCATTCACATTGTAGTCATTTTCTAGGTCTTTGTAGTATAAATAAAATCAATTAGCAGCAGAAAAATGCTATAAACAAAACTCATGCTTTAAATTTAGAATGACAATTTTTGAAAATGTAAGATATTTTCATATTTTGAAATTGTTACATATCAGTTAAACATTTGTCAGTGCTGTGTTGCAAATGAACCTAATAGGCTCCTCAAATAAATCAGTAGCAGGGATGTCTCAGTATTATAATAAATTCAGAGATATTTTGCACTACTAAGAATTTGATAGATGTATAATCTATCATTCAAATAAAAAGTTGAAGAAAGAATTATCCTAAGTCAAAAAGTATTTTGAAGACAAATAAGAGCTGTGGTGATATATTATATATCAAATGAAGCTTGCCTGAAGATCAAAAGATAGAGCCGTTCCCAGAGAAAACATAGAGAACAGGCAGTGGGAGCATACACCTTTAATTATAGCACTTGGAAGGCAGAGCCAATTGGTGACAATTGTCAAATTGTGAGATTCTAAACAACACTTTACTATGATTAAATAAGCATATCTTTCATGCAGCTATTGCATATTGCTAATATATTATATTATAATTTATAAAAGGAAATTTCAGATAAATTAAAGAAACCAAATTTCTTTAATAGTTTTTTCACATCCAAGGGTAATTATTTTTTGTTATGCTTTATTTCACTTTATTAAAATAAATACAGGAGGACTGGGTGCTGTCTGCAGAGTGAGTCCCAGTGCACTCTGTAACAGGCACAGATAAAGTCTGCCTGTCACCATACCCACAGCTGCTACTGAGGGAATTTGCACTGCTACCCACCTCCACCACCAACTGAGTGAACAGATAAGAACAAGGGTCCCTGAAAGACAGACTCAGACCCCGCCCAGAGCTGCTGCTGAGAGAATTTGCATGGATACCCACCTCCACCTCCAACTGAGTGAACAGATAATGACTGGGGTCCCTGAAGGACAGACTCAGACCCTGCCCAGAGAAGTGACAGGAGACAAACAAGTCCCAGTGACACAACTAAACAGCAGTGACCTAATCGTGAACGACTGAAGCCATGGGTGAACTTCAGTGCAAAAACTTACATAATAGTACAAAGAACGACAAGGTAACTCCAGAAGAAAGTGGCGATCCTACAAATACAAGACCTGAACAGGGCAATGAAGAGGAAACAGAAGGAAGCAACACCAAAATTTTCTTTTTGATGATCATCAAAGCCCTCAAAGAAGATATAAAAAATAGCCTTAAAGAAATAGAAGAAAATACAAACAAAAGTTGGAAGAGATGAACAAATCTATGAAAGAAACATGCAAGGAATGAAAAACTGAAATAGAAGCAACAAAAAAGGCACAAAATGAGGCAAAGATGGAAATAGAAAATATGAAAAAAAAAGCTGGAACCATAGATACAAGCATAACAAACAGAGTTCAAGAGATGGAAGATAGAATCTCTGAAGTGGAAGACTCAGGAGCTCAAATAGATATATCACTCAAAGAAAATAGTAAAACTAAAAAAGCCATAGCTCAAAATGTACAGGAAATATGGGACACCATGAAAAGACCTAATTTGAGAATAATAGGAATAGAAGAAGGAGAAGAATACCAGCTCAAAGGCACAGATAATATTTTCAATAAAATCATAGAAGAAAACTTCCCTAACCTGAAGAAGGAAATGCCTATAAAGATACAAGAAGCTTACAGAATACCAAATAGATATGAGCCCCCCAAAAAGTCAGCACTACACATTATAATCAAGACACAAAACATACAGAACAAAGAAAAAAATTTAAGAGCTGCAAAAGAAAAGGGCCAACTCACATATAAAGGCAGACCCATCAGAATAACACCTGACTATTCAATGGAAACGATGAAAGCTAGAAGGGCTTGGTCAGAAGTTATACAGACACTAAAAGAGCATTGGCTGCCAACTAGAATACTATACCCTGCAAAATTATCAATCACCATAGATGGAATAAACAAGGAATTTCAGGACGAAGTCAGACTGAAAAAATATCTATCTACCAATCCAGCACTATATAGAGTATTAGAGGGAAAACTCCAACATAAGGAACCCAGATACACCCACGAAATCACAAACAATCAATAAGTCCACAGAAGAATACCCTAGAGAAAGGAAATACAAACAAATTGCCACCAAAAATGACAGGAAATATGAATCAATGGTGGCTAATTTCCCTTAATATCAATGGTCTGAACTCTCCTATAAAACATCACACACACTAACAAGGTGGATACAACAACAGAAGCCATCCTTCTGTTGCCTACAAAAAAAAAACACCTCAACCGCAAAGACAGACACAGGCTTAGAATAAAGGGTTGGGAAAAGATTTTCCAGTCAAATGGTCTTACAAAACAAGCCGGGGTTGCAACCCTAATATCTAACAAAGTAGACTTTAAGCTAAAAGCATTTAAAAGGGACCAAGATGGTCACTACTTATTCATCACAGGAAAAATTGGTCAAGAGGAGGTTTCAATCTTAAATATTTATGCCCCTAATATAGGGGCACCTACTTATGTAAAAGAAACACTGCTAAAGCTCAAATCCCACATCAATTCTTAAACCCTAATAGTGGGAGACTTCAATACCCTATTTTCAACCCTGGATAGATCAACCAGACAGAACCTCAACAGAGGAATAAGGAGTCTAAAACAGGTTATGATGCAAATGGATTTAATAGATATCTACAGAAGCTTCCACCCAAACGCAAAGGAATATAGATATTTCTCAGCTCCTCATGGAACTTTCTCCAAAATTGACCACATAATTGGGCATAAAGCAAATATCAGCAGATACAAAAGAAAATGGAAATAATCCCTTGTAACATATCAGACCACCAGGGCCTAAAGTTAGAGTTCAACAACATCAAAACCCAAAGAAAGCCTACCAAGTCATGGAAACTAAACATCACTAAGATTAACCATCTCGAGGTTAAGGAAGAAATTAAGAAAGAAATCAAAGTCTTCCTAGAATTTAATGAAAATGAATCCACAATATATCCAAACTTGTGGGACACAATGAAAACAGTCTTAAGAGGAAAATTCATAGCGCTAGATGCCTATATAAAAAACCTTCAGAAATACCACACTAGAGACCTAACAGTTCAGCTGAAAGCCTTTGAGCAATTAGAAGCAAATTCACCTACAAGGAGTAGAAGGCAGGAAATAATCAAACTTAGAGCTGAAATCAATGCAATTGAAACAAAAAGAACAATACAAAGAATCAATGAATCTAAGAGTTGGTTCGTAGAGAAAGTTAACAAGATAGATAAACCCTTAGCCAAACTAATCAGAAAACAGAGAGAGAGATTGTTCTAATAAAAAAAAAAGAAATGAAAAGGGGGACATAACAAAAGACCCCCAGGCAATACAGAGAATTATCAGATCATATTTTGAAAATCTGCATTCCACAAAAATGGAAAACCTAGAAGAAATGGACAGCTTTCTGGACAGGTACCATCTACCAAAATTAAATGAATATCAGATTAATTACCTAAACAAGCCTATAACCCTTACAAAAATTGAACCTGCAATTAAAAACCTCCCCCAAAATAAAAGCCCTGGCCCAGATGGATTTGGTACTGAATTCTACCAGATATTCAAAGAAGAATTACTACCATTACTCCTCAAACGGTTTCACATGGTAGAAACTGAATGAATATAGCCAAATTCCTTTTATGAGGCCACAATCACCCTAATACCCAAGCCACTCAAAGACACAACAAAGAAGGAGAATTAAAGACCAATTTCACTCATGAATATCGACGCAAAAATTCTCAACAAAATTTTGGCAAACAGAATACAACAATGTATAAAAGATATCATCAAACACGACCAAGTAGGCTTCATCCTAGAAATGCAGGGCTGATTTAACATACAAAAAACTGTAAATATTATCCACCATATAAACAAACTAAAGGAACAAAACCACATGATCATATCTTTAGATGCAGAAAAAGCCTTTGACAAAATCCAACACTCCTTCATGACTAAAGCCCTGGAGAGATCAGGAATACAGGGAGAATACCTAAATATAATTAAGGCGATTTACAAGTAGCCGACAGCCAGTATCAAACTTAATGGAGAAAAACCCAAAGCAACCCCACTAAAGTCAGGAACTAGACAAGGATGTCCTCTCTTCCCTTATCTATTCAATATAGTTCTCGAAGTTTTAGCTAAAGCAATAAAGGAGCGAAAAGAGATTAAGGGCATACAAATTGGAAAAGAAGAAGTGAGGCTATCTGTATTTGCAGATGATATGATTATATACATAAGTGACCCACAAAATTCTTCCAAGGAACTGCTACAGCTGATAAACACCTACAGCAATGAAGCAGGATAAAAGATTAACTCAAAGAAATCAGTAGCCCTTCTATACACTAAAGATAGAAGAGCTGAAAAAGAAATAAGGGAAACATTACCTGTCATAATAGCTGCAAATAGTATTAAATGCCTTGGAGTAAGTATAACCAAAGTAGTAACAGACCTATTTGACAAAAATTTTAAATCATTGAAGAAAGAAATTGAAGAAGATATCAGAAAATGGAATGCTCTCCCATGTTCCTGGATTGGTAGGATCAACAGAGTAAAAATGGCAATTCTTTTTTTTTTTTTTTTTTTTTTTTTTTTTTTTT
>PVIH01019827.1:0-34245 GCA_004025045.1 Sigmodon hispidus
GCTCATCAAGAAGATGGGCAACCACCTGACCAACCTCCGCAGGGTGACCGGCCCCCAGCCAGCTCAGACTGGTGCGCCCCAGTCATCTCTGGGAGAGTATCTCTTTGAGAGACTCACTCTCAAGCATGACTAGGAGGCCTTGCCTTCCAAGGGGCTCCCTCTGCTCTGCACCAGCCAGCCTCAAGACCTTCACCTGAACTCCTCAGCCACTAGGCAGCTTTGTAACCGCCCTGGAGCCCCTCCCAAGTCTTGGACCAAGCAAAAATAAAGCTTTTTGAAACAGCAAAAAAAAAAATAAATAAATAAATAAATAAATAAATAAATAAATAATGGTGAACAGGAGTCAACAGTTTCAACATATTCCTACTTAAAAATTTAAATAACAGATCAATGAAGCTAGCATCTCTTCACAGCAAATTTTCCACAATTCCTTATCAACATTTGCCCCAACTAATTTCTATCCCCTTGGGGGAAAAAAAAAGCCCTCTTTGACTTTCATGACATTTTTTTCAATAATTGTAAGAACTAAAAATTTGGTAAACCTTTTCAAGGAGTAATGAGACACAAAACTGTTTCAAGTATGACAGAGCAGAAAACAAAGGTGACTGCCACTGATGTAAAATGAAAACTCAAGAGGATGCTAAGGCTACAGAAACAATATATATGTGAGACACACAGCCCATCTACACTTACACACCAGCTCTTTTCCATGAACTTCCACCATGGTCTCCAGATACTGTGAAAACACAGCAGAAAGCATGACATGAGGGAGTATGAACCTCATAAGACAAAGGAATAGAATTCTACTCACTTTCTAAGCTGTTCTCTCATCAAATCAAAAACCTAAAGACATTAAAAAAAAAAAAAACCTTACAGAGATGATCTGTCACTTGACAAAACTGAAATCATCTCAGAGATAAGCCTCCAGATACATCTATGAGATTATCTTGACTACATTAGCCTGTGAGAATGTCTTAAGACCAGTGGTTCTCAACCTTTCTAATGATGTGATCCTTTAATACAGCTCCTCCTGTTGTGGTGACCCCAAAGCATACAATTATTTTGTGCTATTTCATAACTGTAATTTTGCTGTTATAAAACGTAATGTAAATATCTGATAAGCAGAATATCTGATATGCAACCCACAAGGGGGTCAAGACCCACAGGTTGAGAACCACTGTCTTAAGAGCTTACATTGAGTAGGTTAATTAAAGGTGAGAAGCTTTGGTCTTTTGT
Source organism: Sigmodon hispidus (assembly GCA_004025045.1). Taxonomy (NCBI): domain Eukaryota; kingdom Metazoa; phylum Chordata; class Mammalia; order Rodentia; family Cricetidae; genus Sigmodon; species Sigmodon hispidus. The sequence continues at coordinate 1,237 of PVIH01019827.1, forward strand.
TTGTTGTTGTTTGTTTTTTCAAGACATGGTTACTCTGTATAGCCTTGGCTCTCCTGGAACTTGCTTTGTAGACCAGGCTTGTATCAAAATCACAGAGATCTGCCCCGTCTCTGTCTCCAAAGTGCTGGGATTAAAGGTGTACACCACCACATCTGGTAGATGATTATTATTACATCTGGTAGATGTATAGAGTTACAGGCTTTTGTGAGCTACCTAACATGGATACTTGAACCAAATGCAGGTCCTCTGGAAGAGCAAGTGTTCTCTTAACCACCAAGCCACTGTTCTAGCCCTGGAAGAGTAGCACTATTCCCTGGGCTTTGGTCCCAGACCACATGAAAAGAAAACTGGCTGAGGACAAGCACTCATTTCCTTCTGCTTCCGGATCGTGGATACGGCATACCTAGCTGCCCTACGCTGCTGTCACCATATATCTCCTAGCTTTGATGGACTGCACCTTGTAACTGCACCAAAATCAACCCCTTCTCCCTTAAGCTGCTTAGAGTATTTTATCACAGAGACATAAAGGAAGTTACACCTAGCAAACAGCCTTGTGCAAAGGTTCAATTACAACCTTAGCTTAGGCAACGACAAAGTACCAGTGGAAGAATATATAAATTGTTTATTTTTAATGGGTGGGGAAAGGTATCCTTCCAGCTCTATCACAAACTTTCTATTCAATAAGCAAAAGGGAATGTATGATTACTATGAACTGTTTCAATCTCAACCATGTTTCTCATAATTCATTCTGGGAATGAATTCTATCATTAGACATGATAGGCAGCCATGTTTGTATAAAATTTGGGAAGATGGAAGTAAAACACCATCAATATTGAATTATGACTACAGAAGATTGGAGCAGGTGCTCACATAGCTCACGATGAGGCTAGCTGTTCCCTCACCTTGATAAAATGGCATAAGTTCCATAACTTCACGGCTTTTCTATGCAGCATCCTTTAGCTTCTTCAAATACTGGGCTTGCAGTACATTTAAATTACTAGCAAGGGACATGTGTTTTTCCTATGGAGTGTCCACACTGATTATACTCTCCAATCTAATTAAAACTACATTCTAGTTAGTAGAAGCTCGTCCTTGCTTTCTTCTACTTTACAGTACCTCCCCTTTCCAACTGCCTATACTATAGATGCCAGGTCTCAGAATCAGATACAAAGAGAGGAACTTCCTTAAAGCTCTTTAGTGAGTTTCCACAAGTAGAAAGGCAGACCCATTTTTATGTGCATATATGTACCAGTTTCACTGGTTAGTTTTTGTCACCCTTCAAATCAGAGACACCTAGAAAGGAACCTCAACTGAGGAACAACCTCACTCAGATTGGCCTGTGGGCATATCTATGGAGCATTTTCTTGATTAATGATTGATATAGGACAGCCTAACTCACTGCCAGTGAAGAATCCCGATTCAGTTTCTTCTCAGCTTCTCTTTTTGACAACTCATTAGTCTGCTGGAACACAGTCTAGTAATGGAGTTGTGTGAGGAGAATTCTGAGTGCTTGTGAGAACACTCCAAGAAAACAAGAGTCTTGTGACTTCAGTTTCTTCAAAACATGGAATTGTTCTTGGAATATGCTTTTGTGCCCCTCTTAGGTACAGCAGGCAGAGTGAGTTTACTTCAGATTACTCACTATTATTTGCTGTTGGTATTCAGTATATGTTTATACTGTCCTTATATACCTCTATGGAAAAACATGTTTTTGCCATGTGTGGCTTGTCCTTTTGATCGTATACAGCTTGAACTCAAGAGAATTTTACTCAGGTGATCTTTCTTAACCCTCAGGGTATAAACTGTCTGAAGTTCTGAATAAAGTTGGCTATTGCAAGAGACTTAGTCCACTTCATTTATTGGCTCCATTTTCCCAGGTCCTGCTTCCTCTGGAGCAGTGACATAAGCCAAATAAACCCTTTCTTCTCCAAACTGGTTTTTGGTATGTTATCACAGCATCAAAAAGCAAACTAGGACACCAGTGGTTGTGTTTCTGTAACTGAGCCCAAACACATCAAACACTTTCAGTAGGCCTAGCATGGGAGGAAATTTTCAACCTAATGAAGAATGTCTATTAAAACAAGCAAACATAAGAAAATACTATAGCTTACACTATATTTAATAATAAAACACTTAGTGCTTTCTTTCACCACTACTATTAAAGACAGTACTACAATTTCTAGACTATGCAATAATGTAAGAAAAAGTTAATTTTTAATTTTTTCTAAATGCGTTTGGTGTTCTGCCTACATATATGTCTGTACAGTGCTTGAGGAAGCTAAAACTTGTGTTGGATCCAGTAGGATGAAGTTACAGATGGTTGTGAGCTCCCATGGGGGTGCTGGGAATTGAACCCAGGTCCTCTGGAAGAACAGTCTATGATATTAACTACTGAGCCATCTCTCCGGCACACAAAAAAAATTAAAAATCAGATTTATAAGAAAAATCTTTCCTAAAAAGGTTTTTTTCCTAAAAGAAAAATATCTACATATAAAATCTTGAGAAATATTTTTAAAACTCCTTGAACTACAAATCTGTGAGTTAAACAAAGCCAAAATGTACAAATCAACAAAAGCAGTTATTTTGCTGTTGCTGTTTTGCCAGGATAATTTATGTTGGAGGTGGGGTTTCCCATAGTCTAGACTGGCTTTGAACTCTCTACATAAGCCAAGAATAACCTTATATTCCTGATATTCCTGGTCTCTGCCTCCCAAAGTGTGAGAATTATACACCCAAGCCACCATACCCAATTATGCAATCACATTTTTATTTAGTAACTATGAACACGTGAAAACTGAATGTAAACATGATACTATTCACAACTGTATCACAAAACCACACTTTTAAGCATAAAATTATTTTAAAGATTTATTTTTTATGTATACAGTGTACAGAAGAGAGTACCAGATGTCATCATAGATGGTTGTGAGCCACCATGTGGTAGCTGGGAATTGAACTCAGGACGTCTGAAAGAACAGTCAGTGCTCTCAACCTCTGAGCCATCTCTCCAGTCCCTTAAGCATAAAAATTTACAAGCTCCTATAATATATCTATAACTTGATACTTACAAAACAATGATAAAGAACATCAAAGTCCTACATAAATGGAACAACACATTATATTCATGAAGTAGAAGACTCAGCATCCTGATATCAGTTCTTTCCAAATTCATCATTAAGCCCAACGACTATCAAATTTATAACAATATATTTGACACATGGATAAGTTTATTCTAAAAGTCACATGCAAAGGCTTAAAGTCTAGACAGCTTTAACAAATGATTTTGAAGAAAGAAGAAATTATTAAATCCTGATTAAAGCACACTATGTAACTATAGAAACAAGATATTGTATCATATTCTCAGAGGGACAGGAGAACTTAGGTATGTTTTTTGAAGGAAAAACAGTCTTTTCAATAATTTGAGTAAATGGAGACCCATAGTACAAAATTACTTTTGAACTATTAATTATGACCTCATGCAAAAATCAACTCAATGAAATCTAGACTTCAGTACAATACTGTAAAAATTTAAGGAAAACTCATAGTTTAAAAAAAGAAAAAAACATTAGGATCACTAATAGTGATGAGTCCTTTGTGACTTAATACCAAAAAGCACAATCCATTAAAAACAAACAAAAAATGATAAACTTGAAATCCCTAAGTTAAAAACCTTTGAACCACAAAAATCCCCTATGACATGAAAGATAGGTATCAAAAACAAGGTGTATGTAACCAAGGACCAGTATCTAAAGTACATAAAAAAAATTTTACAACTCATCCTCAATGTCGCTGTTGCTGTTCTCTAACACTACAGCAGATCTGGCTCTTATGTCAAAAGAAGGTAGGTAAATAAAGTTTGTCAAAAGAAGGTAGGTAAATAAAGTTTGTACCATGGCCTGCAGGAAGCAACTGCCTACAAATCCACTATAGGCAAAGCACACAGAGAACAACTGCTCTCTACAGCAGGAGTAAGCAATCCTGATCATTTCAGGCCTGGGACAGCATTCTGTAAAAATTGGATGGTGTCAGAAGTTTCTAAATCTAGCTCTCGGGTAAAAAAAATATTGCCCAGGACTTCAAAACACAACTGCACCTCCAACCCACAATCACTAGTGCTTTGCAGGAAACAAATGAAGCCTTACCTGGCTAGCCTTCTTGAAGTCACCAACTTGTGCTATTCAAGCCAAATGTGACTAAAGATATCATCTAGCACCTTGCAAATATCAAGAATGTGCTTGAGAATCTATTGATGGGGTTGGGGAACAGCTTTGCTGGTAAAAGCACTAGGTTCCAAGATTAACAGCCTGAGTTCAATCCCTGTAACCAAACAGGCAAAAAACCAAAACTGACTCCTCAAAATTGTCCTTTGATTTCTGTACACATGCCACTGCACATGCACACATAAAACACATATACTGGTTTGGGGGGGTTGAAACAGGGTTTCACTGTGTAACTTTTACTATGTGGACCAAACTGGCCTCAAACTAACAAAGATCCTTCTACCTCTGACTCCCAAGTGTTGGGATTAAAAAGTGTGGGCCACCAAGCCTAGCCAAATAATTTGTATTTTTAAAAAGGAATCTACTCAGGCTGGAGAGATGGCTTAGTCACTAAGATCTCTTGTCCTTCCAGGGGGCAAAGGTTTGGTTCCTACCTACATGGTAGTTTACAACTATCTATAATTCTAGTTCCAGAGGATCTGACTTCCTTTCCTGGCCTCCAGATGCACCAGGCATGCACACAATGCACATACATACTTATATATGAGCAAAACATTCTTTTGGGGGAAAAATCCACAGTGCTAGAAAATATTACAGATTGAAATTTTCTTTTCCTTTTCTTCCTGTTATCATTAGACCTACCCTCATGGGGTAAAAAATACCTAGATATTTGATTGTGAGTGAAAAAAAATTGAGAACAGAAATCAGTTATTAGCAACTTTGCCATTTTCTTTTGTATGTGAATTCTTAATATAAAATGTGAGATATAAAGCATTAATGGAAATGAGCATATTTCAGTGAACAAGTTTCAAAAGTTCAACTCTGTAACAACTATAAATAAACTTGCTAAATTTTTCTGGGGGAGGTAGCTCAGCATTTGACAAAAATAGTAATCCAACTAGAACATAAAGAAAATTTTCTAAAACACTTCACAATAAATAGTGGTGAAAAATATGTATATGAAAAGATATACAACTTTATGAGTCACTAGGGAAATATCAATTAAAACCAACAAGAGAAACATCACTCCATACCTATCAAAATGGCTAAAACAGTGATATCATCAAATACTGGAGAAGCTATAAAGAAACTACATCACCAATATGTGGCTGATGGGAATATTAAATGTCACTGGAAAAGTGCATAGCAACTTCTTGAAAAAATAATCAATATGCTTACCACATTGTCCAAACACAAATTTATATTCATATAAAAATCTGCACACAGATCTTAACAATAGCTTTATTCTTAACCCCAAATTAGAAATAACCTAACTATCTAAAACCAGGCAAATAAACATCTATACTATAAACCACAACTCAACAACAACAAAAAATTATTAATGTTCACAATTTAGATGCATTTCAAGACAAGGATGCCAAGTGGAGATCTAGTCTGAAAATGTTAAATGTTATCACTTATAAGATCACACACACACACACATATATGTATATATGTATATATATGACATTCTTCTATTTCTGAGATGGCTGTGTCCATATTTGCCCCAGCTGCTCTCAAACTTGTGAGCTTACATGATCCTACTTCTTTACTCTCCACAATAACCAATATATGACATCCATGAAGTGACAAAACTGTATGTGTGGAAAATACAACTGTAGCTGTCAGGATTACCGTGGTGAAAGAAAGGGATTAAAAAGGGCAGCACAAAAGATACTTGTAATGGAATTTTACATTTTAACCCCATTTAATCCATTACTGAACTAAAATTAACATTTATCAAAATAAATATTAGACTATACTGCATGAAACTATATGCACACATATAAATGAATTCATTTAACATTACAAAAATCTGAAAAACAGATGTGAACTGTCAATTTTCTGATTATTATATTACTAAAGAAATTACCATTGGAGTATAGGTTGAAGGGTTTATGGTATACAGCTTTCTATTTTTAATTTTAACTTTTTAAATTTTCTGTGTATGGGTGTTTTGGCTGCATGTATACCTGTGCACCACTTGTGTGTCTAGTGCTAGGAGAAGCCAGAAGAGGGCATCAGAACCCCTCAAACCATTATTAGAGATAATCTGAGCCACAGGGTACAAACCTGGATCCTCTAAAAGGGCAGCCAGCACCCTCAACCACAGAACCATCTCTCCAGTCCCAAATGTTCTATTATTTCTTATAACTGATTGAGTCAATTATTTTTTAAAATATAAAGCTAGTTTTAAAACTTAAAAAAAATGCTCAGATGGCTTCAATGATTTAAGGACAAAGACTTAACCTTATACAAATTCAGAAAAACAGAACATATCCCATTCTTGGAGCCAATATCATTCTAGTTTCAGAACTAAGTACATTAAAGAAAAAAAAACAACTAAAAACTAACATCTATGAAAAACAGCCTAAAACTCACTGAAACTTAACCTAAAAAGGACAACTTACCAGAACAATAAAAGCCTAGGAACTGAACACTGGTTCATAAACCCAAACTGAATTCAACTACTAATTGCTTAACAGGTCTGTGCCTTGGTGCACATTTGGAGGTCAGATGGAGTTGCTCTCTTTTCCTACTTTTATTTGGGTTCTGAGGGTTAAACTCAGATCATAAGGCTTGCAACAAGAGAAAAAGGATAATTTAATTTAGTAGTTTTTTTGTTTTGTTGTGGGGAGTCAAGCTTTCACAGGCCCCCTCATGAGCCCTTTTTTCTTTTTGTAGGAATGGGGCTTGAACCCAGACTCTTGCGCATGCTAGGCAAATGCTTTATCACAGATCTATATATCTAGCCCCTGAGGATCTTTTCTAAAAATCAGAAATTTTATTGAGAGAGATAACTTAGTGGCACCTGTTGCTTTTGCAGAGGACATGGTTACAGTTTCTAGCATTCACTCATTGCCTCTGTAACTCCAGTTCCAGGACATTCAATCAGAAAAGATAGCCATGACATCAGGCATACTATGGTACACAAATACACATAAAGACAAAAATATTCATGAACATAGAAAAAAATAAATCTTAAAAAAATTAAACACCAGGTAGTGGTGGTGGTGCACACCTTTAATCCCTGCATTTGGCAGGCAGATACCTGAGTATGAGGCCAGCCTGGTCTACAGAGCAAGTTCTAGGACAGCCACGGCTACACAAAGAAACCTTGTCTCAAAAAGCAACAAACAAAACCCAACAAGTTTGTTGTTTTTGAGAAACTGACAAGCATGAGTTTGTTGATGAGGATGGGTTGTTGATGAGACAAGGCTTTGTTGTGTATCCCCAACTGACTTTGAATTTACTGTGGGTGCTGGAGAGATGGCTCAGAGGTTAAGAACACTGACCGTTCTTCCAGAGGTCCTGAGTTCAATTCCCAGCAACCACATGGTGGCTCACAACCATCTATGGTGAGATCTGGTGTCCTCTTCTGTACACTGTATACATAATAAATAAATATTTAGAAAAAAGAAAAAAATTTACTATGTAGACCAGGCTAGTCTCAAACTTGCAACAATCCTCCTGCCTCTGCCTCCTAAGAGCTGGGATTATCAATGTACACCATGAGCCAGGGCAGATATGTCATTTTTAAACTGCATATGGAAACAAAAAGGATTCTCAATAGCATGAAGAATTCTGAAGCAACAAGAACCAATTTTAAAGTTCTACATGTCACCAGAAGACACAAAATCCCTTTAGAAAATGCTTAGTCTTATAAAGAATTTAAAAACATTCAAAAGCATTAAATGAAGGTTCCCTGCCCTGGTAGGGGGAAGGTCATACCTACATAAAAAGATTATACAAAGCTAATTGATTAGAATGTTCCGATTTTGGAGAGCTGGAGTCTAATTAGCTTACCCTATCTTTAACCCCTTATTAGGCACCCAATGCCCACCTGTGTCTGATCTACATCCTTGCAGCTATATCAGGCCAAAAAAGAAAAAAAAAAAAACCTCTGCTGGAATGTATAACCTTAACAAACTACTAGTTTCCAATAACCTCAAAGGTAAGTATGATATCAGATAGCTTCCAATATCTAAAGTAGTTTCTCCCTTTGCTATAACCCATTGCAAAATATTACCTTAAGGTGTGTTACTTTTGTTTACACTGTGAAATACTTGTTTAATGATTTATGTTGCATCTGTTTAACTCTGTGAAGCTGTGTTATTTTGCTGGTCTCAAATACTTGGTGGTCTAATAGAGAACTGAATGGCCAATAGTAAGGCAGCAGAAAGATAAGCAGGGTTGGCAGGCAGAGAGTATAAATAGAAGGAGAAATCTAGGAAAGACATAGCCAGAGAAGGAGGAGGATTTCAGGGGTCAGACACCCAGCTAGCCATGGAGAAAGAGTAAAAGGTTACAGAATTTTAAAAAATGATAAAAGCCCAGAGGCAAAAAGGTAGAAGGAATAATTTAAGAAAAGCTGGCAAGAAACAAGATGGCCAAACATTCATAATTAAGAATAAGCCTACCTGTGTGGCAGCCCTCCCCCCTCCCGCCCCCTGCAAAAAAAAAATAAGAAGGAGCAAATGAGTAAAAACTCAACAGCAATAATCCACCCACCTTTTCTTCCTACCGATGAATTTGGAAAATGCCCTGATTTCCAACTCCTTTCACTGGCATCACACATGTCCATATAACTGCTTCTACACTGGAGCATCTACATTGAAATATGTTATTCAGGGCAACTTCAATCTGTGTTCCCAGGACATAGCCACTTATATTTGGCCCAGAATAAACAATATATTCTCCCTTTGAGTTAGAGCTTTGTTTTGCACTAACAGAAGAAAAATGAAAGGCAGTTGTACTGAAGTTTGAGAAATAAAAATGGGACAGGCATGCCTACAATTGCAGCAGCTGCCAGGAGATCAAAGAGAAGAGAAAAAAGAAAATTATACTTTTTGAATTAGCTATCAAGAAAATAGACAGGCTCAGCAATGGTAGTCTGCAGCAGTCACATGGGGGGTGGGGGAGGAAGAATGTGTGTAGATGAAGATCTTCTGAGAATGAGAATGCCAAAGTCAGACCTCAGAAAGCAAGCAGGCTTTACATGGAGGGTCTGTAAGCAACTTCATCCAAGACAGACGTTACTGAGGCATAAGTCTAATTCTCATTAAGGGAAGAGAGATCCCTCCACATCTTGTATCTTAAGGTATATCATATTCTGGTTTAGGCTGTCCTCTTTGGATTGCAAAATGGGATTCTTCCCCCCCCCCTCGCTTTTTAAAGGTCTTGTCTTTGCTTGGGCAAGAGAAGCTCCTGTTATCCACACAGAAGAATATTATCAACTCTAACCATCAACCAGGCTATTGTACCAAAGGATGTGTTAATATCTGTACATCAAATACAAAAAGGATTCTTTTTTTTTTGCCAGCACATGCACTTTATTGAATCCACTGTGGACAGATGTGTGAATGTAACAATTGCGTATGTGTGGGGTAAAGGGTCAGCACTAAGACTAGGGTGTGGAGCAGCTGTAAACAGTAGACCACAAGGGAACTAGAAGGCTCCAGAAGGTTTGAAGTTTTTTTAGTTGGATATTGGAATGACTACACCAGCTTGATTATTAAGTCCATTGGCTTGAAACATCTTTTACAATCCTTGGCCCTGAGATAATGTCTGTCCTTGATATCGAAGTGTGCATGTTTCTTGTGTGCAGCAGCAGAATGGTTCCTGTTTTTGCATTCATTCTGTTACTTTTTTTTTTTTAATTGGGAAATTGAGACCGTTGATATTGAGAAATATCAAGACCAATGAATGCTGATTCTTGTTATGTTGTGGTTGTGGTTGGTGGTGGTAGTGGTGATGGTGGTGTGTGTGTTCACAGTTGTTTCTATTCTTTTGATTTTGCTGGTGTGAGATTACTTGTTTCCTGTGTTTTCATGGGTATAGTTTGTTGTTGGCTGTTTACTTTTGTCTCTTACTCTCTTTGGAAGCCTGCTACCCAGCTCTCAAATAAATACACACAGAGACTTATTATTACTTATACATGCCCAGCCTTAGCTTGGCTTGTTTTTATCCAGCTTTTAAGTAAATTATCCCATCTATCTTTTGTCTCTGGGCTTTTATCTTTCTCTATTTCTGTATTTCTTTATTTCTTACTCCATGGCTCGCTGTGTAGCTGGGTGGCTGGCCCCTGAAGTCTTCCTCTTTCTCACTTCTAGATCTCTTCTTCACAGATTTCTCCTCCTACTTATTCGCTCTTCCTGCCAACCCTGCATAGCTATTGACCATTCAGCTCTTTATTAGACCAATCAGGTGTTTAGATAGGCAAAGTAACAGCTTCACAGAGTTAGTGGATGTGTGTGTGTGTGTGTGTGTGTGTGTGTGTGTGAGAGAGAGAGAGAGAGAGAGAGAGAGAGAGAGAGAGAGAGAGAGAGAGAAGTGTCATTGTATACAAGAGCTCGAGGCTAGAACATAGCTAAATGACCCAGTGCCTCACTTCTGCACTGATGGCCTCTGGCAGGGGGTGGGTGAGGAAAGACTTGTTTTCTTTAAGGGTCTGGCCACAGGTAGTTTATTCACCAGTAAGTAAATGAGCAGCATGAATGGGTAGTCTTGTAAATGGGGAGATCATAAGAGTGGGCATGATTCTGAGAGGTCTGATAACTGAGTTTGATGGGGTGCATGATGTAAAAACACCAAATAATAAATATATAAATAAAAATTTAAAAAAAAAAGAATGCAAAAAAAAAAAAAAAAGAACAAAGGATCCCATAGGCCAAAGAACATGCCACTTTTACCAGAGGGATCTGACATAGTTACTGTGGCAGTATAACTGAGAATACCCTCCACAGGCTTATATATTTGAATGTTTAGTCATCAGAGAGTGAAGTGTTTGGGGAGGATTAGGAGGTGTAGCCTTGTTGGAGTGAATATGACCTAGCCCATGCCAGGCCAGGTCTTTCCCTCTCCTCCCTAACCCTCTTCACCTTTCTGCATATTACCTGGGAATCAGGATGCAAAGCTCTCAGCTACAATGCCATGCCCATCTGCTTCCAACCAAGATGATCCTGGTTCCTTGGACATGGTGTCTCTTCACAGCAATAGAACAGGAACTAAGACAGTTATGCATCATTTCCCAAAAGATGCCATGAAAGTAGGCAGTCACAAACAGCCTTTTTATTCCATTCTCCCTCCCTTTTATTTCCTATCACACACTAAGCCCATTTAAACATTGAATATAAATAATAAGTTACTGGCACAGAGACAGAAACTTAAATCAATGAAAGTGGTGGAGAAAAACTGATGGGAATATATATGGTTAATTGATTTTCAACAAAGGGAAAAGTCTTTTCAAAAAGAGTGGTAGATCAATTTTACATTCATAAGCAAAGAAATGAAACTTGATCCACCTCATAATATATATACAAATGAGCTCTAAATTGTTCTTAATATTAAATATAATAGACAAAATAGAAAATCTCTAAGGGGAAAAAATAGCAAAAAAAAATTATGACCTTGGATCATGTAAAGATTCTTAAACAGAACACAAAAACTTCAAAAAGTATTAACTACAAATACTATTAAGAATAATGTTCAGAAAACATTAAGAAACAGATGTGTAATAGTTCAAGACCATTCTTGGATATAAAACTAGTTCAAGGCCACTTTGGATTATATGAGATCCTGTCTCAAGAAATGAGAGAAGAGAAAGGGAACAGGTAGAGAAGGAGTGTAGGGAGAAGCGGAGCAAGAGAAGGAGGGTGGGACAGAGGGAGGAGAGAAAAGGGAGGGAGGGCGCAGGCATCTTTGAAAACACAAGCCCACATTTATTATATTTGGGGTAAGGGATGAGTCTTTATATGTCCTGGTCAGAGAACAACTTTGGAAGTCAGCACTCCTACTGTGGCAGGTCCCAGAATCTAACTCAGGGATGTCAAGGCTTGACATCAAGTGCCTTTACTCCCCCAGCCATCTTCTTGGTTTTTTGGTTTTTGGTTTTTGTTTTTAGACAGGGCTTCATTCACACCAGACTACCATGGAACTCACTATATAGGCCAGGCTGACCTGGAACTTGTCAGCCTCCCAAATGTGTTAACTACCATACCTGGCTTGTGTATATAGTACATACATGTATGCCACCTATACAGGTGGGCACACCAGAGGGCATGAGTGTTCTCTCTGCCTTGATTCCTTTGAGACAGGATCACTTCCTGAAGCTGGAGCTGTTTAGTAGATTGATATTGACAGTCAGCAAACCCAGTAATCTTCCTGTCTCCACCCCCTACCTACTTTTTATAGGGTTGCTGGGACCCAGACTTGGTCCTCTTACTTGTAAAGCAAGCACACTTACCCACTGAACCATCTCTCCAGCCCCACACCATCCTATCCTTTCTGCTGTTTTTAAAAAAATGTTTCCTATAAACCAAGCTTGCCTAGAACTCCTTAATCCTCCTGACTCTACCAAAGTGCTAGAAGCTTAAGCCTCCATACCCAGCTAAAGTGTTTTTAACTTGCCTTTGTTTATTTTTTAGAATGGGTCTCATAAATTCCAGGCTAGTCTTGAGTTCTTGAGCCTCCAGCCATCTCCTCCAGAGTGCTAGAACAGAACCCAGGGCTTCCTACTTGCTAGGCAAGCACTCTGTCAACTGAGGTACAAGCCAAATCCTTTCTTGAAATACTTAAGATCAGGCAATGAAGATAGCAATCTTGTTTGTCTGGCATAGGAAGTCACTATCCTTTCAATATCTTAGAGCTATTTCTATAAAAGCAGGTAATTTTGCTTTTAGATTACCCTGTAGCCAGAGTTTTCTCTCCTTATTTAGCTCCTGAGGAAGTTAGTGGAAATTTGTATATTGTTTTAGTCTCAAACTTCTATAAGCGTTAACATTCCAGTTTAATATTGCTTAGCAGGAACTCATTTTTAGAAATACAAATAATAGAAACCTAGTAGGAGAAAATAAAAACTACAGTGCCCTATATAATTATAATGTTTAAATCTGTATATTGTTAAAAAGTCAGTATACTTTCTAAGTTCCTTAGATTTGAAATCTAAAAGGCCCCTTTCTCCCCTTTTCTTGAGACAGTTTCACTACCCTATTCTTCAAACTCTCAGCAAGCTTCCTTTCACAAAGAGGGGGGAGCATTATAAGAACACTTTAAAAAGTTCATCACCGGGGCTGGAGAGATGGCTCAGCGGTTAAGAGCACCGTCTGCTCTTCCAGAGGACCCGGGTTCAATTCCCAGCACCCACATGGCAGCTAACAACTGTCTGTGGTTCCACTTCCACGCAAACACCAAGGCAAATAAATAAATAAAAAATAAAGTTTAAAAAAAAAAAAGAATTACATAAAAAAAGTTCATCACCACTCCACCTGCACTCCCACACACAGAGAAACATTAAGTGAGGGGTATGAATTAGACTGATTGTAGTTTTTATTTCAAAGATAGCCTTGAATACCTGATTCTTCCCTTTTACCTTGGAAGTAGTAGGATTATAGGTAACCCCCAACTACCCCAGCTAAAATCTTTTAAAGGGCTAATATAAAGTATGTATCATTGTTATACTTAATTACTTAAAACTAAACATTGCACACATTAAGGGAGGAGGATCAAGAGTTTGAGGCCAGTCTGGGCTACAGAGCAACACTGTTTCAAAAGTCTACCTCACACATAGAGATTGTTGGAATTAGTGCTTCCTACAAGTGCACTGATAATTTGTGTCTTGAGTTTCCTAATAATCAGTGGAGTCTTATTCTTCAATTCAGCAGCACCTAACACAAATTCCATTTTCATTCGGAAGTCTAAGTAGAAAGAGAATAAGAATACGTCTGTCTTTTTAAAGTTTTATTCCATTTTACTTATTTGTAATGGGGGAGGGGCAACTTTTTATTTTCAGTTCTCTCTTTGAACACTTGAGGTCACCGGGATCAAATTCAAGGTTTGGTGGCAGGTGCCTTTAACCTGCTGAGCCATCTCAACAGCACTATTGGCCATAGTTTAACTTTATTATATACAGCTGAACTCAATCGAAAATGCTAAACACTCAGAACTGCCCAACTAATTAAAATAAAAGATCAATTATAAATTCACTCACATAAACTGTTAGTGTTTGCCTTATTAACGTAAAAATCCATTCTTTCTTGACCCATTACATTTTAAAAATAAATTTGCATGCCACTTTTAGGTCAAGGATTTAAAAAAGGATTTTACAAATATTAAAAACAAGCACTCTAGACACTTACTGCAACATATGTAAATGATGTTTACACACAGCTGTGACAGTGAACCCACATATTTTTAAAGAAAAAGGGGCAAGTCAGGTACACACTGTAATCCCAGCTATCAGGAGGCTGAGATAAAAGTAAAGGGTAGCCTGAGCTACATAGTGAGCACCTGTTTCAAACAAAAACAACAACAAAAAAAAAAAAAAAAAAACTTAGGCAAAAAAATAGAACATCAAAGTCCTTCATAAAGTACTATGTTTTACACAAATCTTTAACCTGAAAGGATCTCAAGATGTGAAGGAAAAACAATGCTTACGGCACCATGCATTCAGTTTTCTCACACATACAGTATGCACATATATACACCTTTCCTTACATATGTATGTACTTTTAAGAAAGAATTAAGAAAAATAATAAAGAAACAAGCATTATTTCCAAGGGCAGTGGCATGAAATTAAAATGGGAGCCATCACGGGGATTTCTGCCTCTTTGTATTTGAATTTTTACAGTGAAAACATAATTTATATATATAAAAAAAGCCTTTAAAATAGACCTAAACTTCTTTTAAACAATTTACAACCAATAGAATTGGCTATAACGAGTTTTCATTTCCTTCTATTTTTGTTGTAATGAAAAAACGAATGACAGCAACAAATCCCTTTACCTGGCAAAGAAATGTCAGAGTTGGGGGAGGAGGCACTTTGAAGAAATAAGATTTCAAATAAGACACAGGCGTGACCTGGCACACTCACAAAACTCATGGCACAAAAGGAAAAAAGTGAAATACATACTTCTCTCTTAGTACTGAAGATTGTTTTTAGAAAGCTTAACTAAGAAACAGAAAATGCCAAGTGTGTTTTTCAGGAGTGGGAACAGGAACGTGAAACCCTACACCACCTAAAAGAGGTCTACAGGAATGACAGCAGGCTGGACCTGGGAGAGCACGGGGGTGGGGAGCAGCTCTGGGCTCAGAGAGGTTTGGACTCAGCGCCACAGTTTACTGAGGTAGCTAGGGGTGTGCAGTCCTTAAGGGTGGTCGAAGGCGTCTAGGGAGGCATCCAAACCCCGCAGAAGCCGAAGAAGGTGGACAACCTCATCTCTTCGGCTGAGCCGGGACAGCTCCAGAGAAAGCAAAAGCGCCAACTTTTGCTCTCAACGTGGCATCTCCGTAAGGTTCACCAAGTCTTCTCCCGAGTCCCAGTCTCACAGGCGACCCCAACACCTTCCCAGGCCAGTGCCTACTCCCCACGGCCCGGCTCTCTGATGGAAGGCCAGCTTGAGCCGCGGCTGGCAGCTTGCAAAGGAGCCGATCGCCGACGTTCCACCTGACACCCAGCCTGGGGGGCACCCGGCCGAGGCACCGTCTTACCAACAGCCCCGGTGGCGCCCCCTCCCCCACCTCTGGGCGGCGACCTCATCGCCTCCACCCCGGGCCCCCGCTCACCCAGGTAGCGGCTCCTCAGCCGGGACGGGTCTTCCAGTCCAAGGGACCTTTTCCTCACGTCCCACAACAGGTGTGGGCAGGAGCCACTCCGAGACATGGCTCTACTGGGGCTGGGGTGGAAAGGGGAGACCACGGCGAGGGGTGGGGAGGGGAAAGAGGGAGGGGACAGGCCGATCAACACCCAAGCGGCACCAGCACCATGCGCGCGCCGGGCCTCGCTGGCGCCGCGACTCAGATGGCGGCAGCCACGGCCTCGCCCTCTTCCCCGGAGCCCAGCGGCACCCGGGCCACAGCTCGCCTCATACTGGGCTCAGACTAGCCAGAGCATCTAGAGATCAGCAACAGTCCGCTCCGGCAGGAGGCGGAGGCGGCCGCGAGCTCCTCCCTCTCTTTCCTAAACAACGCCCCTCCCAGACTTTCTCGCGAGATGACGCCCACCGACGATGGGAGCCGGTGTGCGTCATGAGTGCCATCACCCTAGGAGAGTAGATTCTGGCCGCTCTAGCCCACTCCATAATTGTCTATGGATTAAAAGAGGAATGACGGGAGCTGTTGAAGTTGTAGTCTCGTTCACGCCTCTCAAAGGAAGAAGCCGGGCGTGATGACTCATGCATGTAATCCCAGCGTTCGGGAGGCTGGACGATGGCGATGTCCAAGCCAGCTTGGATTACAGTCAGACACCGTCCCAAAAATAATAAGCAAATAAAAAGAAGCCAGACAGGTATGCGGCCTCATCTTTAGTTAGGACGAGGAAAGCCTAGAAAGCTTATTTTAACTAAAGCCTTCTTAGCCAAAGTGAGGGACGGTACAGAAAAGCGGCTTCAGTTCCCCTCTCCAAGATGTCCTCTTGAACCGGAAGGAAGTAGGACCTTAGTCCCGCCTTTTCCGCTCTATGAGGCCAGCCAATTAGAGCGTGCTACTCAGTTTGCGCAAGCGCCTCGCCCTCCTCTCGCCAGCATCTGGGGCACGATGACCTCTTTAGCACCTGTTGCCATGACTCCACCACCGTCTCCCTCCCCCCCCCCCCGCTTTCTCGCAGGAGGCGGGCTGGGGCGGGCTTTTGCTGAGACTCCGCCCCCTCAGCCTTCTCCCGGCGCGGCCTCCAGGTGCTTCACTCTGGTCTAGCAGAACCAGGGGAAGGGTGCCTTAGGGCAGAGGCAAACCCTTCGAGCAGTGGCGAGAAAGTGACGGAGCTGCTCTTCGTTGTCTCCCAGGAACGAGGACACAGCGGCTCTCCCATCTAGCTGCTGTCGATCCCAAAGCCTCCGAGATGGCAGCTGCCGGCGCCCGAGGCCTGCGGGCCACCTACCACCGATTCATGGATAAAGTGGAGTTGTTGCTGCCAGAGAAATTGAGGCCGCTATACAACCACCCGGCAGGTAAGAAATCCTGAAGGTTCGCACCGAGGCCGTCCCTTTCCCTTCAAAATTTGGACATTAGAGGCCCAATGACAGTTCAGTTACTGCAGGAATCTGAGTCCCAGTCTTGTCACCTGAAGGGAATCCATCGGTTCTCCTAATCTTTCACCTTGTCTCATTTTGCGTCTTTTCCCAAAGCCGAGTATTTCCACCCGGTGCCCTTGTTGACTTTTGCCTCCGCTCCTCTACTAACTAACTGCTCATACCCCCGACCTCGCCTCCACACTTGAACCTTAACTTCTGCCGGGCCACCATCCAACTCTCATTCTACTCCTCCTTTTCCCACCGTGGATTTATAACGTACGTGAAAAAGAGCCCAATAGGTGTCTGGTCTCAGCTGGGGGACTGGAGTCATACTTTCAGCTCCTGTTGGCAGAGGCCTGCTGAGGGAGTCCTGCCCAAAATTGAACGCTACTGCACTTCCCTTTCTGGTCAATGTCATGCCTGGTTCCCTAGATCCAGTATAAACCAGTCATTACGCAATCACAGACCAGGTTCTATCTGAGTCTTTTTCATTCGAGGAGATACGAATATAATTCTGCTCCACCACTTACCAAGTTGTGACCTTGGGCAGAATGCTACACCTTTGTCCTAGTTCAATTCTTTTAAAATAATCAGTGTGAAAATCAAAAATAACATACATACTTGATTCTTTGGGGGATGTTAGCTGTCACTTGTGCTAGATAAGTATTGTAGTTGAAAACATTTTTAAGAAACTGGAAGATCCTTGTCCCTCCAGCTTCTTATTATAGTTCTACAATTAGGTTATTTGTAATACAAAATGGGAATTAATACTTGTTTGGGCCGAGACTAAAATTTAGTGATATTATGAAGTCTTTCAAGCATAAGATTGAGCAAATAAGAAAATTTATTCTCAATGGAAAAGATTGAGTTTCTAACAAAAAAGGTGGATTTTGCCTTTACACAGCAATTGATATTAGAAAGGTTTAGTTCTGCCAAGAACTGAAGCACCTCTCTAGGCTGTATGCTAAGTCTAGTGTCCAGTTTGATAATAGAATAATGTAAATTCTGCATAGACTCTAGCTTAACACTTAATAGTATTGCTGCAGTATAAAAACCATTATGAAGCTTGTTTTTAAGGAACTTTTATTAGTGAAGTTTGTTGAGTTGCCTTTTGGTTTTTATATTTTTTATTATGCTATGTTTTATGGCAGAAATTTTTCAGGAGATAAGAGTTGGACAATCTGTATGATCAGAGTGTTACAAAGTTACTGAGCTCAGTGGCAACTCTTACCCTCCAACTTTGTGTTAAGGGCATGCATGGTATGAGGACTAACTAGCAGAAGTTTTAAGGCACTAAACTAACAGGGAATTAAAAGGTAGTCATTGTTTGATGATCTTTTCCAAGGCCCTGGCTTTTAGCCACCTGTACTTATTGTTTATAGAACTTGAACTGCAGAATGAAGAGTATTTTGTGCATTTCATCCGGAAGTTTTTGAGGTTTAAGTCTAATAAAGGAAACACAGACTTGAAAGACAGTCAGAAGTAGGCTGAGTCTTTTTCTATATGACCTGGGCCTTAAAGAATTCCCCAAACCTTAGAAATCTTTTAAAACTAAGAATTCCTATGAAAATTAAATGATGTAATATCTGTAAGACATATAGCAAGTATTTGTTTTTCAAATCAGAACAAATGTTCTCTTCTAGATAAAAGGTTTAGGGGTGGTTGTTTATTGTTTGTTTGTTTGCTTTTTGTAACAAGGTTCCTCCAGTCCCAGGTTGGTTTTCAACTTGCCATGTAGCTGAAGTCATTTTTTTTAATGATCTCCAGGTCTGATGACACACGATTTTAATCCCAGTGCTCAGAGGCAGAAGCAGGGGGATCTCTGAGGTAGAGGCCATTTGATCTACAGAGCAAGTTCCAGGACAACCAGAGCTACAGAAAAAATGTGGTCTCAAAAAACCAACACTAACTATTGTTCTACTCATTTTACCCAGACTGAAAATAGTCCATTTGTATACCACTGTGCATTAGTATTTGTAATTGAATCACCTTCCAAACATTACACTTGATATATATATATATATATATATATATATATATATATATATATATGAGTTCTCTATTTTAAAAAAAAGGTATGGAAGGTTAGAATATTAATAATTTGAAAGTATATATTGCTTGTTATACATTTTTAGTTTTAAATACTTCTAGAGAGGCAACAAGAATATATTTTATATAGATATATATTATATTTAGAATACTATGTGGCCCAGAATTTTGAGGCCTTTATCAACTGTCTGGTTATATACATCATGTACTATGACAGAATGATCTGCCTCTGAGGAAAAATAATAAGACATAACTAAATGTGATTCCTAGACAAGTTTCTCAACTCACATAAGGGATGTCACTTAATCCACCATCTAGCTAACTATGTATAAAGCATGTGGCTCCAGATAAGTCGGTTGTATAACTATGCTCTAGGCAATTGTCAGATCATAACTGAAGTTGTATTTCACAATGTTTACTTAACAGCTTAGTTGAGTTGGTCTGAATGCCCTTCAACTTGTCATATATTGAGATTTTATCCTCATTGTGAGGCATTGAGTAACTGGATATTTAATCAGACTATGGTGTTTGGAGGTAAATATTTGGGGAGTAATTACAATGAGATAAATCCTTTAGGATGAAGTGCCTAGAACTGAGTCCTAGTAACTTTAGGACAGAGACCATAAACATACCTAACATATCCTTTTCCTCTTCTTGCTAAGTAGAATGCTCTATACTACCTCAGGACTCTGTCAACAAAAAGGCCATCATGAAAAGCCTTATATCTTTATAATCATAAACCCAAAGAAGGGACTCTTTTTAAAGACTTAGTCACTTAGTTGTGTGTGTGTGTGTGTGTGTGCCAGTGCCATATGTATGCCTAGAACCCAGGAAGAGGTCATTGGATTCGGTTTACTGTACTGGAATTAAGGATGCTTGTGAGCTTCCATGTGGGTGCTGGGAACCAAATCCATCCTCTCTGAGAGCATCAAGTACCCATAACCAGTAAGCTATCTTCTTCCTTAGGAACATGGATGAATAGAGCTGGGGACAAAAACATTACTGATTTGTAAAGCATACTTTAAAAAAAATGTTCACTATAAAATAGGATGTATCATGCCAAGAGATGCATAAAGTACAATACCAGTATTAATAATCATGCTCTTAGTGTTAAGTTAGAATGAGTGTTTAGTGCAAATAAAAATAGTTTTGTCAGTCAGTATTGGTGTCAAATACTAACCTTCACATTTTAAGGGTGTGTGTGGGTAGTTGGCTACTGTTATCAAGCAGGTAGACTTGTAACTTGCATCGTATATGGAACTGTATTGAAAAGTAAAAAATGGGCACAGTTGATCAGAGGATACTAAACTAAATTCTGATACGCTGCTGAGAGGTAACAGTTATGTACTGTACATATGCATGCATTCACACACACACAAAAGTACCTGACAACCTGAGTGGGACCCCTATGGGGACCCACATAGGACAGAACTGGCTCTCAAAAGTTGTCCTCTGACCTTTATGTGCATGCCTAGTGCATGCACTGCTCCCACAAACACATTAAATAAATAAATTTGATGAATAAGTATAAAAAAGAAAAAATTATTTTGCTATTTGCTATATTTCCATTATCCCTAAGATTATTTTAAATATACATAGAATATTGTCTGTTTCTAAATTATCACTTGTTGATGTCTTTCCTAATTTTGAGAGTAAAGTCTTAAGGAAAAATAGATAAATGCTAGTTAATTCCTTGTCTGAAAGAGTGTACATTTACCTCTAAGAATACTTTCTTTTTTGTTGAGCTCTAAATTGAAATTTCTTAAATTCATTTTCCACTTAGTTATTTCATTAAAGATAAGTGTTAATAGCTATTCTGTTATTTATACTTCTCTTATTCTGATATTAAGGAATTATAATCACATTTGAAATCATAACCATTTACTTTCATGTTTTCTTGTGAAGAATACTATAGTTGAATATAGCATAACCCTGATTTTTGTCTCACTAAAACTTTGTTTAGATCTAGTAAGAGCTTCTCTGCCTGAATTCACAAATTATGTGCGTATATTTGACGTTATGTGCATTTATTTGCTATATACTCTGAAGATAAATTAGTTGAGATCAAATAAAAGGGCAAACTAAGTTTTCATTGAAATGTTTATGGTTCACTATGAAGTGCACAGTGGTCTAGAATAGACCAGGAAGACTTCAAGTTCACAGAAATCTACCTATCTTTATTTCTGAATGCTGGAATTAAAGATCTGTAGGGACACACTCAGTCCTCCTTTTCTTTTTAACAATTTAAAAGCAAAGTAAAAAAAACAAAAGCAAGCTATTTTGTTCTAGGAGTGGTTGGTCATATCTATAATCCTGTACCTTGGAAGAATAAGGTGAGAAGAAATCAGTGAATTCAAGGTCAGCCTGGCCTATCTGGGGACTCCCTAGATAGCTTGAGCTACATAATGAAACAAGCCCCTTACCCTATACTATCTCAAAAAAAAAAGCTACTTATTTACATTTCAAATATTCAGGTCTGATTATTGATTACTTGGCATTGCCTTCAAGTATCTCAGAAAAAAAAAATTAGCAATCTAGAAAATCTTATATATTTGCGGGTCTGGAGAGATGGCTCAGTGGTTAAGAGCACCGGCTGCTCTTCCAGAGGACCCGGGTTCGATTCCCAGCACCCACATGGCAGCTCACAACTGTCTGTAGTTCCAGTTCCAGGCAAACACCAAGGCAAATAAATAAATAATAAATAAAGTTTTTAAAAAAAAAAAAAGAAAATCTTATATATTTGCTACTGATATTTTTCTGTTTAGTAATTAAAGCTTTTAAGCTCAATTAAAGTTTGCTTTCATCATTTAAAATTATGACTAACTGGTGCTGGAGAGAGGTTTCAGCAGTTAAGAGTACTTGCTCTTGCAGAGCAACTAGGTTTGACTCCCCAAGCCCAGATGGTGGCTCATAGCCATCTGTAACTCCAGTGCCTGGGGTCTGACACCCTCTTCTGACCCCCACGGACTCCAGTGTTGTGGTTTTTTTGTTTGTTTGCTCTTTTGAGAGGCCTCTCACCCAAGTCCCAAATAAGTCATACACTGCTGCTTATTCTTAATTATGAATGCCCAACCTTAGTTTACCTTACTTTCTTAGCCAGCTTTTTTAATTTTAAATTATCCCATCTACCTTTTGCCTCTCAGCTTTCCTTTTTCTATTCCTATATACCTCTCTTTGTTTCTTACTCCATGACTTGCTTGTGTAGCTAGCTGGGTGGCCGGCCCCTGGTGTCCTCTCTTCTTCTCTAGGTACTTCTCTCTTTTTCTCTCCTCCCAGATTTCTTCCCCTTCTATATATTCTCTCTGCCTTCCAGTCCTGCCTATCC
Organism: Sigmodon hispidus; assembly: GCA_004025045.1. NCBI lineage: Eukaryota > Metazoa > Chordata > Mammalia > Rodentia > Cricetidae > Sigmodon > Sigmodon hispidus. Next base: position 23,835 of record PVIH01019827.1, read on the forward strand.
TTTCTCCTGCTATTGGCCGTTCATCATTAAACCACTGGGTACAGTAACACAGCTTCACATAGCTAAACAAATGCAACATAAACAAAAGTAACAACCTTAAAATAAAATTCTACTACACACCTGGTGTGAACATGTTACACATACATACATACAGGAAAAAACACTCAAAATATTAAATAAATCTAATTTTTTCACTCATTAAAATACTTTTTTGGGGGGGTCTGAAATCTTAGCCACTTAACGTTTAAAGGGGGATTTTTTCGGTTGGTTGGTTGACTGGTTTTTTGGTTGGTTTGGTATTTTGTTTTGTTTTTTGGTTGGTTGTCTTGGTTTCTGTAGGCATTTGTACAGTTATATTTTTAAACTGTCACCTAGCTTAAGCATTTGAGTAAATTAGTTACTAAGTAAAGCTACTGGAAAGCTTTACTTGTTCATTAAACCAAATCTTCAGCCATTTAAACTTCATTGAAGCCAGAATCTAAGGACTTTACTTAGAAAACAATTTGAGGACAGCAAAAGAATAAACAGTTTTGGAATGACGGTGGAGTCTGGAAGAATCCAGAAGAATTCAAAGTAAATATGGACACCTGTTTACCCACAGACTGAGAAGGTACACTTCCTTGAGTGATGAAACTAAGCTTCAAGAAATAATAAAAGCCAAGTTAAATGAATACAGCCTATGACCCAGGGCCTCCATGTATGACAGAGGAAGATGACCTTGGTGGAATGACTGAAACCTTACTAGGTCACTCTAAATAAAATTCCAGGAATCTGTGTATTCCGAGTTCTAAGAGTTAGGTAACTTTTTAGTAAAATTGTCATGAAGGAAGCCTGTGCCCCTAGAGATGAGAAAGCAGTGAATTCTGCCCTTGAGAATAAAGCAAGGCTAGGGCTACCTAAAGTTTAAATATCTTAATAAGCTTCTATACTCGCCATAGTTAAGCCCAGTGTAGAAGGCAGGAGACTATAAGAGCTGCTTTGGTTGTTCAAAGGAGCATTTAGCTTAAACTGGAGATGTTAAAGAAGGCTTACTTGATAGCCTGAAACCTAAAACAAGATTTGAGGGATAAAAGTAAGGGGACTTAGATATTGGTAAGTCTGGTTTTACTTTTTTGTGTGGTGCTGAGACTCAAAACACAAGGCTTCACACGTGGTAGTTTATATTACAATCTAAGTCTTAGGATCAGCACAGATCATGTCTTTGTGAGTACAATTATAATACTAAGCTTCATTTTCCCAGTCATCTCATATAAAATTATTTTTATTTTTTTTGCATATACTTTCACCTACTCTATATTGTAAGAGTTGTGGAACAAATTTGTAGACAATGTTTAAATGGTTGCTGGAAGAACTAAAACTATTAAAAGGTTCTAAGTTTTGATACTTATAATTGAGTAGAAAAGAATCTGTTAAGAGTCCTGGCTGCCCAAGGATCCAGCAATACCACTTCTGGGTGTATACCCTAAAGACACACAGTCGTACTCCAAAGGCATTAGCTCAACTATGTTCATAGCAGCATTATTTGTAATAGCAAGAACCTGGAAACAACCTAGATGTCCCTCAACTGAAGAATGGATTAACAAACTGTGGTACATCTACACAATGGAGTACTACTCAGCAGTAAGAAAAGATGATACTCTAAAATTTGCAAGCAAATGGATGGATATGGAGAATATCCTCCTGTGCGAGGTATCACAATCCCAGAAAGATAAGCAGGGGATGTACTCACTCATTAGTGGACTTTAAAAAACAAAATAAAGAGAGAGAGATGTTATTGTACACAAGAACTCAAGGCTAGAACATAGCTAAATGACACAGTGCCTCACTTCTGCATTGATGGCCTCTGGCAGAGGTGTGGATTAGGAAAGACTTGTTTTCTTTAAGGATCAGGCCACAGGGAGATTAATTATGCTCCTGTAAGTAAATGAGCAGCATGAATGGACAGTCTTGTAAATGGGAAGATCATAAGAGTGGGCATGATTCTGAGAGGTCTGATATCTCTCAGATGGGGTTTGATGGGGTGCATGATGTAAAAACACTAAATAATAATTAAATATATAAAAAAATAAAAAGAAAGAAAAAAGAAATACTATGATTACTATCAGGGCTTCACTGGCTTTGTAACTTTTAAAGGCTTTGTTTATTTTCTTAAGTTCTATGGAATTATATGATATGTATTTGTCTTAGTTTTTAAGTTATAGTAGAATTCTGTAGTAAGTCCATATTGTCTTGTGTTTGTTTCTGTTATTGCTATTTTTTATTTTTAGTATGGAGTATTTTATAAGTATTTCAAGGTTACAAAGTATGCATTTGTTAAAATCATTCATTGAATTTAAGTTTAATTTTGCTATCTAAAAACTCACCAGTTTTTTCAGAATCTTCAATTTAGCGAAACAAATTTATTTATTTATTTATTATTATTATTATTATGAACAAAGAAGTCACGCTTTCTATCCCTGTATATCATTATTCAAGGTCTCTTCCCCCTCCCGCCACCTCAGATCATTTTTTCTTCTCCACAACTCCCCACCCCCTCCCTGGGGTGGCAGCAGACAGTCCCATGGTCCCACTGACCCAATATTGCTTAGTTCAGTCTCCACTCCTGGCAAATCCAGTTTTGTCCCCCCTCCCTCAAGAGTGAGTCAGGTGTTCCTTTAGGTGGAGTGGGATCCAAAGAGTCAGTCCAGGATGTTTCTGATCCCAAGCTGTTCAGTGGTTGTGGTTTGCAGCTTGGGCATGCTTGGCTTTTTTCTTGTTTGTTTGTTTAGAGACCAAATTTATAATGTATGTCCTTATGATTTTCTGGAATTTCATTCATATCTGTTATAATATTTGCCTTTCAATTTCTAGTCTTATTGAAGTAGGTTTTTTCTTTTTTGTTTAATTTGGTTAAGAATTTGCCAATTGTGTTTAATCCTTAAAAAATAAATTAATTAATTTTTAAAAAGTTGTTTTTCTGTGGCGCTCACTGGATGCTCTGCTTACTCATATCTTACAGCTTTTCTGAGTTTTCTCTCAGCTCTTGAAGGTCATGCTCCTCAGATTCTGGGTTATCTAAAAAATCAATTCTTTTTTTTGTTTGTTTGTTTCTGTTTGGGAACAGGCTCTTTCTGTGTAGCCTAGGCTGGCCATGAACTTGCAGCAATACTCTTCCCTCAGCTCCAGTAGTGAGATTACAGATGAGTCACCTCACCCAGGTCAATTTTTATCTCAGATACTTCAGATATTTATTTAATATTTTAAACAAAGCAGGAGCGTACCAGACTGACTAAAATGAGAACCTTGCTACTAAGGAACTTTTGAGACCCTGTCTGAAAAAACAGATGTTAAAGGGGTGTATATATGTGTGTAAAATAATGTATACTATATGTTGAAATATATTAAATAAAATAGGATATACAGAATTTTGCAATAACTTTTAACAGAGTACATACAATGAATTGTCATAGCTACAGTTAATAAAATGAATGAACATTACTAAAGCTTGTGTTACGAAAATTTTATCATTTGCTATTTCCTCTAACTATTCTGACTAAACTAAAATTAAGTTCCTTATTCAAAGCACTAGGAAAGATTTCCAGGACCATCTCCATTGTTCCTTTAGCTTTCCTTAAGATTTATTTTTATTTATATATGTATGTGTTTGTATGCCTGTGTGGGGTGTTCATACAAGAGTGCAGCGCCTGCAGAGGTCAGAAGAGGACCATCAGATCCCCTGGAGTTGCAGATGGTTGTGAGCCACTGAACTCAGGTCCTCTGCACTCTTAACTGCTATCCCTCCCTCCAGACCCACCTTTGTTCTTTGTTGGTTTGGATTTTTAAGACAGGGTTTATCTGTGTAGCTGGATCTAGCTCTTAGACACGTGTAGCCTCCACCTCAAAGTTGAGACTACCTCTGCCTCCTGAGTACTGAGATTAAAAAAGTCTGTGCCAAAGCTGGTTGGTCGTGATGCACGCCTTTAATCCTGGTGCTGGGGAGTCAGAGGCAGAGGGATCTCTATGAGTTCAACACCACCTTGGTCTACAGAGTGAGTTCCAGGAGAGGCTCCAAAGCTGCACAGAGAAACCCTATCTCAAAAGAACAAAACAAAAACAAAAGACAAAAGACTGTGCTATAATACCTGGGTCGCTTGAGCTTATTTTTAATATGATAAATACAAGTAGTTGGAAAGAATATCAGAAAGACACAAGCAAGATTGATATTACAATGTTTTTGTACCTTTCTAAATGTTAATACAAAGTGTATAGAAAACAAAGTAGAATTTGGTGTTAGTTGATAAAGGAATACATAGGATTATATTTATTTATTTCTGAATTTTTCTTTCCCTTATTTTTCAGGCCCCAGAACAGTTTTTTTCTGGGCTCCAATAATGAAATGGGTAAGTCTTCTGTTTTAACAGGAGTTACTTAAAATAGTTAATTCCTAAAAAAAAAAAAAAAAAAAAAAAAAAAAAAAAAAAAAATAGTTAATTCCTTAATAGAAATTTGCTAATTTGAGGTGAATCGTAGAAAGGATATACTACTAAACTTTTATTTTATTTAAACTCTTATTTTATCAGAAAGGGCCTCTAGCTACACATTTCTTAATAAAACATACAGAGCCAAGCATGGTGGTACAGCCTGTTATTCCAGTACTTGGATGGCAGAGAGAGCAAGATCAAGAGTTTAAGTCTGTCCTCTGACTATGTATAGAATTTGAGGCCAGCCTAAGTACTCTGTCCAATACATATATTACATAAAAGTATTTAGTGTAAATGATAGAGCCTATAACTTCTGGCTCCAAGATTATTTCACTCTACACCAGCTATATGTGCATATAAAATATATATCCATTCTAGTGACTGTTTGTAGCAAATCACTGAATTTTGTTGAAAATGATCTGTTTGAAACTTTTTACAAATGCAGATCTTCAGGCCCCATTACAAATCTACCCAATCTGAAAAAACTCTCTAGGGATAGAGCCCAGTAAGCTGGGTTGATAACCTCTGCAGGTGGTTCTAGTGTCCTCTAAGTTGAAAACTGCTGGTCTGTAAACTCTTTTAATGTGGCAAAATACATACCAAATTACCATCAAACATTTTTTGCTTTTGTATTTTAAATATACATCCAGGTAGTGCTCACTGCATTATCATATAGCTAGCCTGCTTTATATCTTGGAGAGTTTAGCACCATACACACACCCCTACATACTGCTTCTTTTTCTTAAAATAGCATTCTTCCTGTTGGTTGTCTCTATGAATTTGGTTACCTAGGTACCTCATGGAAGTGAAATAACAGATTATTTTTTAAGGATTTATTTATGTCTGTGTCTGTGTGTATGTATTTGCACATGTTGCTAGTACCTGGTGAGGCCAAAAGAGGGTGTCATATTCCCTGAAGCTGGAGGTAGAGTCATCCATGAGCTCCCTCCCAGCATGGGTGCTAGGAACCTGACTCTGGTTCTCTGCAAGAACAACAAGCATACTTCACTGCTGAACCATCTCCCCCATCCCATGGAATCGTGCAGTGTTCATGGCTGGTTATTTCACTGGACATGTCCTCCAGGTTACTGCATATCAGAATCTACTTAGTTTTGTAGCTGAGTAATACCCATTGCGTTGCTGGATGCAGGTCTGGCTGCTTGCTGCTTGAAAGCCAGTACTGTAGAGCTAAGAGTTGGTGGAAAGGAAACCAGGTTTATTCAAGGACTGACACTTTGGAAGACAGGGGAGGCTTTTGTGCTGCTGCAGGGAAGCAGGCATAAGAAAAGGCTTTTAGTATGGTTGGGATAGTACACACCTTTAATCCCAGCACTCAGAGGAGTCAGGTCAATTGGAAATCAGCCCATTCTACATAGATATTCTTAATTTAAAGGGGGACTCTTAGAGGCACAGGGGACAGGAGCAGGAATAATACATGCTGGGCAGAGTCCTTATCATTTATAGCATTCATCTCCCTCTTTTTTTCTCCCTCCTCTCTAAACATCATAATGAACTTGTAGTTTCCTAAAGATCTTTAAACAGACATAGTTCCTCTTTTTTTTTTTTTTAATTAATTTGCAGTATGAATTGCTCCCAGGGCCTGTATATGCTACTCAAGTGGTATACTACCACTGAAGGGCACCCTCAGCCTGACATATTACTATTATGCAAGTTAAATTTCAACAGTTTACATGCTTTGTGTTAGTTCACACATAAACTAAAGAATAACAAGAGGCAGTTACATATTTGGGTGTAATCTTTTACCAGATACTTTGGTTTGGGTTTTTAAATTTTGTTTTGTTTTATTTGTTTCTGGCCTCATGCATGGATAACACAAGTATTCTGTGTTGGAGTTATAGCCTCACCTTCTTTTTTACATTTTGTTTTGAGACATAATCTCACTAAATTGCTCAGATTGCCTTGAACTTTTGATCCTCAGCCCTCGTTTTTATTTTGTAGTAGGACTTCATTAAGATACCTACGCTGACCTTTGAACTTACTTTATAGTTGAGACAGACCTTAAACTTGTGATCCTCCTTCCCTTAGCCCCCCAAATATTTTTAATTACAGTCCTATACCAGCCAGGCCCATCTTATTACGAAGCTTTCTGAGTGAATGCTAACATTAGGATATGTGTGGGGTGATTCTATAAAAGACACTAAAAACACAGTGGTGGTGCCAGAGAGATGGCTCAATGGTTTAGAGCACTTGCTGCTCTTGTAGATATATAGTTCATTTCCCAGCATCTACATGCCTCACTGCCAGCTTTAACTCCACTTTCAAGGGTGCTAATGCCCTTGTCTGGCCTCCATGGGCACAACACACAGATGGTACACCTATATTCAGGCAAAATGCTCATAAACATAAAAAATAAAAACAAATCTTTAGAAAACACATAGCAAGGAAAATACGACCATGCGGGGCTGGAGAGATGGCTCAGCGGTTAAGAGCACCCTCTGCTCTTCCAGAGGACCCGGGTTCAATTCCCAGCACCCACATGGCAGCTAACAACTGTCTGTAGTTCCAGTTCCAGGCAAACACCAAGGCAAATAAATAAATAAAGTTTAAAAAAAAAAAAATACGACCATGCTTTAATGTTAAAAAAAAAAAAAAAAAAAAAAAAAGTCATCTAGGTCCAATAAGAGCTCAGTAGGTAAAGGCACTTAAGTTTAAATTTAATTTCTGGGACCCACTTGGTGTAAGGAGGGAACTGATTCTCACAACTTGTCCTGTGGCCTCTACATGTACACTATGGCACATGTACATGCTCTAAAAACGAAAATAAGGAAAAATCACCTAACAAGCTAAAATTGGAAGTAACTTCTCGTACTTCTTTTCAAAAGAATATTGAGGGGCTGAAGAGATGGCTCAGTGGTTAGGAGTGCTGACTGCTCTCCCGAAGGACCTGGGTTCAGTTCCCAGCACCCATATAGCAGCTCAAAACTGTCTAACTTCCAAGATATGACACCCTCACTCAGACATACATGCAGGCAATACACCAATACATATAAATAGATAAATATTTTTTTTTAAAAAAAAGAATATTGATAGAAACATAAAGGAGAAAGTACTCGTAAATCTGTTGTAGTTTTTGTCATGCTCTGAAATTTTTTAATGTTATGGGCAATATTATGAGTATAGCTGTCATGTGAAAATCATAAATATTTTCTATCTAATTTAAAATTAAAAATTATTATGCCTTCCTCTTAATGCTCCACCCCCATGGTCTTAAATATGTATTTGCAGGGATTAGTGTGTGCAGGATTAGCTGACATGGCCAGACCTGCAGAGAAACTTAGCACCGCTCAATCCACCGTGCTGATGGCTACAGGTAAATTAAAGGCTTCCATATACCGCTATATATATAATATCATATATACTATATGTTATATATACATGCATATACACACTGTTTCTGAGTAGATGGGAGAAAATGTCTGCTGACTGCAGATAAGGAGTTGATACCATTGGTTCAGCTTGGTGAACCAATGAATTTCTTGTAGTTATTTACAGAAGTAAGAGTGAGAGGTTACTTACAGAACAAGAGATTACTCAGATGGCTGCATCAGTGAAAACTTACCCAGGAAATGTGGAACTCATTGTATTAGCTCACTGCACAACCTACAGGCAGTTTGACAGATTAAAAAAATGTTTCTTCTAAGATCAGTTAGTCTGAATGTCTTCCAAGTATCTTGGCTTGCCTTAGAGTCTCTCTCAGCCGTGTTTACTATTTATATAAGCTTGAAGAGAGGGACTGAGTGCCTCTGGTTAGTTTTAGGAACTTAAGTTTTAACTAGCTTCTCTTCAGATCATTCCGAGTCTTTTATTTATTTTTACTTAGAATTTCATACATGCAATAATATGCTTTGATCAAATCAGCCCCCATGCTTCCCTCCCAATAACAACAAAAGGAACATCCTGAATCTTAACAAACTTCCTTCCAAGGTAGAACCTTTTATGCTAAAAGATCGCTGTACAATAACCACATTCTAGCTAAATAAATGACTCAGCCTTTAAAGGTTAGACACACAACCCAAATTAACCCACAGGCAACAAAACTCTTTGGTTTTATGTTCATTTAATGATTTTATTTTACAAATGTCTGCATATGTATTTACTCTCACACATATCCATCTCTAGGGAATTGTTTAGGCAGGAAGGTTGTTGGGTGTATGCAAAGGCAGGTGCGATTGCTGAATACCCAGCAGCCACTTTCCAAGTAATTGACTTGGAGGCTTAATATTACTTATAAATACTCAGCCAGTAGCTCAGACTTATTACTAATACCTCTTACACTTAAATTAACCCATAATTCTTATCTTGATACCTTTTGTCAGTCCAGCATTCTCATCCTACTTTCCCTGTATCTGGTTGGCGTCTACTGACTCTGCCTTTCCTCTTCCCAGAATTCTCCTAGTCTAGTTGCCCCACCTGTACTTCCTGCCTTGCTACTGGCCAAACAGCATTCTATTAAACCAATTCTAGTGACAAATATTTACAGTTTACAAGAGTATTATCTCACAGCAGTTGGGAATAAGTATCTGCTTGAGGTTTTTACTGCTTATGTTTTTACATAAACATACATATATAAGTAGAAAGATAGTTAATATGCATTGGTTCGTAGCAAAGTCTCCATCTAACGTAACAACTAAAAGTGTAATATAATACTGAAAATTATATCATGAAAATTTTATGTAATATATAATAATTATATAAACACATAATATAATTTTATATAATAAGATTTAAAGGTACTTTTCCAAGACTCACAGTACTTCTTTGTTCTTCTTGTATTATTATCATAGCCCTATTCATAATTTTTGCTCTAATGTTAAACGTTAAAATACATTATTAGAGGAGAGTCTGTGCCTTTAAAAAATGCTTTGTTTCAACAGGGTTTATTTGGTCAAGGTACTCACTTGTAATTATACCAAAAAATTGGAGTTTGTTTGCTGTTAATTTCTTTGTGGGGTCAGCAGGAGCCTCCCAGCTGTTTCGTATTTGGAGGTAAGCCTACTACCAAGGTGTAATAAAATTGGCTACCTAGATATCTGTGTGTGTGTGTGTGTGTGTGTGTGTGTAACTGAAAAAATTGTATATGAAGTAGAAATATATCATTTATGTCAAAATCTGGGAAGTTACAAATAAGTTAAAAGTAGTTAAGCTTATGTTACCTAAATTTTTAGATCCAACAGTTTATTGTCTAAATGGGTTCTCATTTTTCATAGTTCTCTCTCTCTCTCTCTCTCTCTCTCTCTCTCTCTCTCTCTCTCTCTTTGACAACTGTATTAATTTTCTGTTGCTGTGATAAAATATCATGACCAAAGCAACTTAAAGAAGAGAGTGGTTTTCTAGGCTTATGGTTCCAGAGGAATGGAGTCTATGATGGTAAGGTAAAGCATGTCAATGGTTAGGAAAGCATAACTGTAGGAGCAGGAAGCTGGTTGATCACATTTTCATCCACATATAGGAAGCAGAGAGAGAACAGGAAGTGGAGCACTGATGATATCTCAAAGCCAGCCCTCAGTGACAATACTTTCTCCAGCAAGACTCCACCTCTTATAAGGTTCCAAACCTCCCAAACAGCACCACCACTAAGGACTGAGTGTTCATATACATGAGCCTGTGGGTAACATTCCTCATTCAGACCACCACCACAACATATAAACTCATGATTCACTAAGTCATTTCCAGCATCAGCTTTGCATCACTGACTTCAACTCTATGTAATAAGTGAGCTTTAAATGTTAGGATATAGTATTAAGAATAATATTTAGAGTGAGGTCACTGGTTTAATTGCAAAGTCTTCCATGAACACTAGAAAGATTTTTAAACTGTTCACTCAGTAGTTAACATTGGGGCCTGAGAAGATGGTTCAGGAGTTAAGAGTAGTACTTTTTTTTTTTTTTTTTTTTTTTTTTTTTTTTTTTTTTTTTTTTTTTTTTTTTTTT